>JAJPUD010002562.1:219032-240494 GCA_023553655.1 Myrmecobius fasciatus
AAATATAGTTTCCTTCCTTATCTCTTTTGATTAGATCTATCTTGGCTTTTACTTGATCTGAGATAAGGATTGCTACCCCTGCTTTTTTTTGTTCACCTGAAGCATAATCCCTGTATAGAATTTTAATCCATGGGATAGATTTACCCATTTGTTCACTGTTGAAAGCCATTTTCTACATACAAATCATTGTAAGATTCTTGTCTCCTGTGCTTGCTGAACTCTAGTGTATTGATCTTACTATAACCTGGCTTTCTTCTAAGATTGGCCTTATTCTATAATTGAGTAGTGGCTTTCCTCCAAAATTCTCATAATACAGTTCTTCCTATTGATCTGAATTAGATCAAGAATGACAGTTTTCCTTGATCCTTTTTCCAATTTTTGTAGCTTAATATTAAAGCAAGCCGAGAATGTATTAGCTGCTCAGCTTTCAGAAGAAAAAGAATTTCAGCATATTCCATCTAGCTATCCACCAAAGCATCTTGCTGCTACACTAGTGATCTGCCTTCCTAAATTTGGAACAGCACTTTCTTAACTGAACTTCCAGGAACTGTATTTCCAGCTCTTGGAAGAGTTAATCTCACTTCTGGAGCTTGTCTCATCTTGGGACTCAGCTGTCTTGATTAGTGAATAAATGCAACTCACTTTCTCCACTATATTTAGTTTGCTTCTGGTCAGACCATGTTTCATATGCCATCCACCTCTTTACCTGGACTCTTTTTTCATCTGTCCTGCAGAGACCTTCTCCTGCTTTTCCCTTCTTTGAGATCAAAGACTATATCTGATTTGTATATTCTCAGAATTTAGCACAATACATGGAACAATATTGCTTTTTCCTTTCATGAATCCATTAAATGCTGTATACTATGCACTGAGAATACAAAGAAAAGGCAAAATCACATTTCAAGGACCTTACAGAATAATAGGAGAGATAATATATGCATTAATGGAGATAAGAGTAGATAGAAAGGAAAGGAAAGGACATAGCTATGGGTGTTAGAAAGGGCCTTCTATAGAAGGTGGAATTTGAACTCAGTCTTCAAAGAAGCCTAGGATTCCAAGAAGTAAAATTGTGGCAAAAAATCTCAAGCAGAAGCTTAGTCAGTACTGAAACATGGCCACAGGAGAGCAGTATGAGGATCAGCATGTGTGTGGCAAGATCTTAGACTGCACTGAGGCAAGTAAGTATGAGAAGGCTGCAAAACAAATGATTTCTATTTGGGCTTGGAGGAGGAGAGTCAGACTGTACTCTTGGAAAATCCTTTTGGCAGTTATGAAGAGGACAGATTTGAATGGGAAAGCAATTAGAACACAGTTGGAATAGCCCAAGTGGGGAGTGATGTGGGAGTCACAGCTGGTGACTGTGAGAGTGGAAAGGAGGAGTTTTATAAAAGATTCTGTGAAAGTAGAAATGAAAAATCTGACAGGTAAAGATAGTGCCAACCCCAGGAGCTTAGTAGTTAGTGCTAACAGAAATAGTAATGTTCAGAAAATGAAGAGAAATTGGGGAAAGATAACACGTACATATAATGAGTTAAGATATCTTTGGGACATATAATTTGAAATGTCCAAACAACCTTGGGTAGAGCTCAATAGAGAGACGAGGACTCTCCCTCAGATCTAGGAGTCATAAGTGGAGGTGATAATGACAACAGATAAGATAACCAAATGAGAGAGTATAGGAAAAAATTGAACCCAGGACACAACTTTGGGAGATACCAAAGTGAGGGAACATATGACATAAGGGAAGAGAATGTAAGTAAAGAAGACTGAGAAAGGGGAAGCGTTAGGAGCTGCAGAGAAGGATGAGGACTGAGAAAGTGCTATTAAATCTGGAAATTCAAAGATCATCCATAATTGAAGTATCTTGATGCTAGTACATCGGACTTTTCTTAGGCTTTTAATCTGATTTTTTTTTCCCTAAATACTTTTCCACTTACATTTCTCCACCTTGATTCCTGCATTTTCTTATGTGAGTATATTTTTTTTTATTATATAATGTTTATAAGACTCCTTTTCCTTTATCTTTTATTCACCTTCTTAGTAAGGTAAATCTTTCTAGATTTAAATTCTAGTCATAAGTTCTACCCATCAAGTATCTGATACCTATAAGATCAAATTTGCCTTTTTATATTCACATCTCTAGTTTACCTGGTTACTTAGCAATATTTTTGTGAATCTGAATATTGGAGGCCATAGATCCTATTAATGGCTTCTTTCTTGGATTTTGTTCTCTTTGAAAATATGCTTAGATTCATCCTATGTAGAATTTTTTGTTAGTAATTTTTATTAATACATTTTGTTTTTTACTTCATTTCTAGATATTATCCATCTACTCTACAGAATGAGCCTTCTCTTGTCACATTTCATTCTCACTTACCAAGAAAAGAGTAAGCAAAATTCTCATGTTTGTAGGGAGAGATAAGACTGCTACTGTTAGAAAGATTATTTAATTCAAGGGTAAAAAGAGAACAGAAAGATCATCTAGCATGTATGTATTAAGTACCTAATAGGTCCTATGTTTTGTACCAAATGGTGGTTATATAAAAATAGCAAATAAGTCAGTCCATAAGCATTGCTAGAATGCCCATCTTGTATTAGATACTGTTAAATGCTGTCTGTACAAAGAAATGCAAAAGACAGTCTGTGCTCACAGAGCTCAAAATCTAATGCAAACAACTGTATACAAACAAGCTATACAGAATAAATTGGAAATAGTCAACAGAAGCAGAGAGGAGGAGGTAGGATATTCTAGGATTGGAGAGGGAGTACTAGCCAGTGAAAATGCCCAGGGCTGAAAAATGGAGTTTCTTATTCAAGGAGCAGCAAAGAAGTTAACTTCATTGGACCAAAGAAAATGGGCTAGGTATAAGAAGACTGGAAAGGTAGGAGAGGGCTAGGCTATGAAAGGCTATGAATTCAAAACAGGATTTTGGATTTAATCCTAGAAAGACAGGAAGCCACCGAAGTTTATTGCAGGCAAACTTAACCAATAAGCCATTGCAAAATTGTCCATTTTATCTCCTGCAAAACACTCTATTATGTCCTCTGGTCATGAATTCTTTCCTTGGCCAAAGATGTAATAAATTTCTTCCCTGTTCTTTTGATTTACTTAAGTTGTCATATACCCATTTGGAACTTAACTTGATATACAATATAAAATACTGGTCTATACCTAATTAAAAAAATTTTTTTTTCTGGTTATACTTGTATATTAATTTTTTAATACACATTTTTCATAATAGCTTTTTGTTTAAAAATGCATACAAAGATAATTTTCAATCTTCACTCTTGTAAAATCTTGTGTTCTAAATTTTTCTCCCTCCCTTTCTTCCACCCCCTTTCTGTAGACAGCCGGCAATCCAGTATAGCTTAAATATAGCTTGAAAAATAGCTAACCATATTTCCACATTTATCATGCTGCACAAGAAACATCAAGTCAAAATGGGGAAAAAAAAGAAAAGCCAACAACAACAAAAAAGTGGAAATACTATGAAATACTATGTTGCAATCCACATTTAGTCCCCACAGTCCTCTCTTTGGATGCAGATGTTTCTTTCCATTACAAGTCTATTGGAACTGGCCTGAATCATCTCATTGTTGAAAAGAGCCAGGTCCAACAGAATTGATCATTGTATAATCTTACTGTTGCTGTGTAGTGTTCTCTTGGTTCTTCTACTCATTTCACTCAGCATCAGTTCATGTAAGTCAGATCTCTGAAATCATCCTGCCGATCATTTCTTATAGAACAATAATATTCTATAACATTCATAAACCATAACTTGGCCATTTTCCAACTGATGGAGATCCACTCAGTTTCCAGTTCCTTGCCACTACAAAAAGGGCTATATGTGTGTATGTGTATACATGTGTACTTTTATATAAGCACATATTTTATTCTGTACTCTTGAGTCTATCATCTCTCAACTTGGAAGGATCATTTTTCATTATGAGTTTCTGGGTTTATGGTTAGTCATTGTGTTGATTAGAGTTTTTAAGTCCTCCAGATTTAGTTGTCCTTAAAATAGTTATTTCATAAATTGAGAAAGAATGTGCATGATTTTGTTAAAAAAAATTTTTGTCCTACATGGTACACAGAAAAATTCTTTAGAACATTTTCACTTGCCACAAGTATATTCCTTGGCTCTGCTTTTATTAGACCTTCACACCATTTAGGTAGGACTTCTCAAGCTGAGCAGAGGGTAAAGACTTGTGGCTATACAGTTCTCATTTACGAAGTGGCCAAAAGTATCAGTCTTGTAGAATATGGGCTGTTACCAAGGATTTAAATATCTGAGCCAATGGTACAGGAACAGGAGAGGGTATTCAGATCAGAATTAGAAGTTAGCACCAAAGTCCAGTGTATAGTGTAACAGCTAAGGCCTTGAAACCTTGAAAGCCCAAGATTAGCTCCTGGATTCTGCCCATTCAGTATTTGTCCTCTTCCAAACAAGTGAGCTGGTTGTACACTCAGTATTAGGCTTATCTCTAGGGACTAAAAGGCTCCTGGGTTTTGAAGTTTCTCAGATCTATCAGAATTTTTTTTTTTTTTTTTTTTTTTTTAACTCTGCTATAGTGATTTGAAGAGATTCTTCACCATACACTGATATATCTAGGCCAGTGTTTGGCTTATTTCTTCTTTGGGACGTATCCCTAATTTCATCTAAAGATTTTGATATACAATTCTGGAGTTTCTTGCTAACTTGATTATCTTTGGGGGGATATTCAGAATTTGTCTTTCTTTTTCAAATGTTTACCTTTTTTTTTTTTTTTTTCTAAACACATTCATTATATTACGTCCTTTTCTGGAATATTTGTTTCGTTTTCCTCCTTTTGTAGGATTAGAGCTTTTAAGTGAGAAGGGTCTCCTATACTCCAAATTTAAAAAAATTTAAAAGTTTTTTTTTTCTTTCTAATTTACCACTTTATTGCCACTTAATAGATTCATTATTGGTTTTCTGCTTGGAAATGGACTCATGCCAGACATATTATTTTGATCATCATCTTTTTCTGTTATTCTCAGAACTGGAATCAGGCTTCCAATACTGCTGTCTGCTGGCTATGTACTCAGCCTCTGTGAATTAGAGTTATATTTACTTGTGTATATAAGTATAAATATCCCTGGGCCACAATAATGGCAAAGTTTATAAACCATTTTTCCCCACGGACATGGAATATTCTTCATCACTGGGCTTTTCTTCCCAACTCCTCCAATCATGAATTGCATTTCCTTTGCATAGCAGGGCAAAACTAGTGTTTTCTGTCTGTTACATAGTGTGTGCGGATCGGGCTTTACTTACCATAGGAGGTCTTTGAAATGTATCTGTCATTTAACTTTCAGTGTATTTTAGCAAACTTAGTGTTTTAAGGTGAGTGGGAATTTTTAGATAGTTCAGTCCTTTGTAGTTATTTCAGAAGGCTTTAACTTATATGGAGGTATATATATTTTTCTTGTACTTTCAATGATAGGTTTATTTCTTGCTATTTTGTGATGATTTGAAGGTATAATGCTGAGAGTACCTATGTTGTCTGTCCTTTCCTCTTCACTTTTTCTTGCATACTTCTCATTTCTTTTCCCAATTTTTCTTCTACTTTTATTTAATTTGACTTTTATGAGCTCTCCCAAGAAGGCTCTTTGTGTTTGAGACCAGCTTGTACCCCTTTGAGGTTTTGCACATGGGCATTTTGTTCTCTTATGAGTTAATGTTTGGGTCTTCCCTGTCATCATCCTAACTTTCTATGGTCAAGGTTTTGTTAGGTTTCTTTGCTCATTTTCTTTCCTGCCTTTTTTCTTCCTTTTTCCTCTTTTCTTTCTTCTTTCCTTCTTCCCTCCCTTCCAACTTCTTCAGCAGCTCTGAGCTTTAGTCACAGGTCCCTTTTGTGCTTGGTAACTTGCTCACAGCAAGGGGCAGCCTGACTTAAATATTCTGCCTTCTGGGACTTGTTTCCTAGGCTGGCCATTTGCCTTTTGCCACCAGGACTGAGGCTGCCCTGCTGTTCTGCTGGGCTGTGGTTCTATTGAACCAGGACCAAGGGGTTCTTAAGACCCTTCCTGCTGTTTTACCGGAACACCAACTGAGCTGGGTTACGTTCCCCTTTCTTTCTAGAAGTCCTTTCAGGGTATGTTGTTGGAAAATTGTTTTGTTCCATCTTTTTGTAGTTTCTGTCGCTTGTTTTCATGTTGTTTCCAAGGTAAACTGGGAGAGCTCCTGCAGCTTCCTGGCTTCTCTCTGCCATCTTGACCTTGCATGCATGCCTCTCCTTCTCCCCTCCAAAATCTTGTGTCCTTTTTAGGCAACCTTATTTTTTCAGTCATTCAGCTTTTAACCTCACACTCATCATTGTCCCTCATCTTTCTTACCCCCATATCCAATTTAGTTGTCAAGATTTAATCCACAGCATCCCATGCCATCCATACCTTTTTCTTATATGATTACCACTCTATTTCATGACTTTTTATAGACTCCCAGCTTTAGTCTTCTGCTTTTTCAGTCCCAGTCAATCAACTTAGCTATCAAAATAACTTTTCATGGAGTACAGGTCTTACCATGACTTTTCCCTATTCAAGTCCTTTTAGAGACTTCTGCCTCTAAGAGAGACCCATTTGTTCCTGAGTGCATCATTCCATCTCATGTTCTGTTGTTGATATTTTCTGTTTCTTATACTTATCACATGTATCCTTCCTCAATCCCTTCCAGAGTCTTCCCATATTACAAATAGTAGTTTTGAGAAAGAAAAAAAGTCATGAAATTGTTGAAAATTGAAAATGTCCTAGAACCTGTGGATCTCACTTCCATGAAAGTATAGGTTGGAAGTGTCTTTTCTCTTTAGTCAAGTTCTGTGATTTCCTTTCTCTTCTCAGTTTTATGTTTCAGAACCCTCTTCCAAGGCTAGACTTGTCACTTAATAAAGGGGAATTTGGAATTCAGATTTTTCAAATTAGCATCTGTCTCCTTAGATTCAACTAGAAGGCTTCATGATATAAACAGGCACAGGGCCTGAGGATAATTGGCAAATTTTTCATTTTGCCTTTGTCCAGTGTTTAATAAAGGTTTGTTGGATTGGATGGTTTAGATTTCTCTCTCTCTCTTTTTTTTTTTTTTTTTTTTTAAACTTTCAGAATTAACTGTTCCTTGGAAATAGGGAAAAAGGCAGGAGTAGGAAAGTCTTTCCTCCCAAACTGCCTTGCATTTATTTAACCACTTTGTATGTGTTGTACTCACTAACTTTGTATTTATGCACTATATCTATCTATCTATCTATCTACACACACACATATATATGTATGTATATATGTATAATAGGTATTTTTTATATTCTCCATTAAAATGTAAGCTTTTGAGTGGGAACTGTTTTATGCTTGTATCCCTAGTTCTCCTTAAATATTTATTGATTGAATAACTTCTGAATTTAAAAGTAGGCCCAAGATAGCTTTTACATATTTTAAAAAATTAATGTAATTAAAGATAATATACTCATAATTCTGTTTTCTACTTCAGAATAACCTTTCACAGTTACAGTCATTGATAAAGAAGTGGAGAAATAGTAGCCAGCTGTTGCTTTTCGAGCTACAATCAACATTGTCTGTGGAGAACAAGAAACTAAGCCTTACTCAGTTGATAGACAGCTATGGATTAGAAGATCAGTTACTACATTACAACAGAACTGAAGAAGAATTTACAGATTTTTAATTATTAAAATATTTTCAGAAATCTGACTTTATTCTTCTCAAATCAACTTCAAAGATATTTCTGAATGTTAACAAAAACATATTTTAAAAGAAAGCATAAAATTATGGTTTATTTTGATTTGACAAGACTACTGTTGATAAAATTTATACCATATAAGTTCTGTGAAAAGAATGAGTTAAAAAAATGAAAAAGAAAGTATGCTTCTAAAACAATTTTCATTATTTCTGTCAATTGATATTTAACAAGTTGTTTTAAAAATTATTTTAATATTATAAAAATGTCAAGCTAGACTTAACCTCCAAATCCCTGTTTCTGTTCGAACATTTTATTCATTAAACATTTTTGGACTTTGATTTTGATTAATATTTACATCAATATGTAGTCTGTCCCCAGAGCTTGTCTCTTGAAGCCAGTTTCTCTTTTACACATACTCATTGATTGTCACAATTCCAACTTTAAGCTCTTATTTCTAAGTTGGACTACTGGCAATATATATTTATAAAATATAAGCAGCACCACTATGACTATGTCACTCTCCTCTGAAACTAGCTGGCTTCTCAATACCTGCTGGATAAAATCTTAAATTTGGCATTCTAGGTTCCCGATTTTTTATTTTCTAACTCATTCCCTTGACTGTGACCTACATTTTTTTTGGGGGGGGTGATATTCAAATTTTTCCAATATTCTAAATTGCATAAAGTCATTTTTTCCTCTTCTCCCAACTCCCAAGTATTTAGCATGTTGAAATATATCTGTGATTCTCTAGAAAGTGAGAACCATGAGCTCCAATGGTCCTAAAAGGTACGGTACAGCCAGTCTTGGAACATGTCTAAATACAGCCACATCAACCACAGCCAGTACTGCCACCCCTATCCCAGCTGTGCAAACTTCCAACTTGACATGCTGTGCCCACAGCAGCAGCTCCTTCTCAAGGTACTTAGGTATATCCCCCAGTCTACACATTTAAAATAAAAGATTTTTTACTAAGGCATGTTGCAAAGGATAATGGATTCTTGCCCCCTCTCCCCCAATAAAACAAAGTGAAAAAGTTTTAATCTCTATTCAGACACAATTCTTTCTTTGGGTATGGATAGCATTCTTCATAAGTCCTTCAGAGTAGCCTTGGATCATTGTATTGCTGAGAATAGCAAAGTCATTTATGGCTAATCATCTCACAGCATTGCTATTAGTTTGTACACAATACATTTTACTTTATTTTAATTCATGGAGGGCTCTCAGGTTTTTTTCTGAGAGCATTTTCCATAGAAAAAATTTTCCATCATAATCACAGTTTATTCAGTCATCCCCAATTGATGGGTATCCCCTCAAAATTTTTTTGCCTTGAGAAAAGAACTGCCATAAATATTTCTGTACATACAGGCTCTTTTCCTTTAAAAAAAAATCTTTGGATTCATGCATAGTAATGCTATTGTTAGACCAAAGGATATGCATGATTTTATAACATTTTGGGCATAGGTCATTTTTTAAAAATAGTATTTTTTTTTCAAATACATGCAAAGATAGTTTTCAATATTCACCTTTGCAAAAACCTTGTGTTTTAAATCTTTCTCCCTTTCTTTCCTCTTTCCCCTTCCCAAGATAGCAAACAATCTTATGTAGGTTAAACATATTTACACATTCATCATGCAGTGCAAAAAACAAAAACAAAAAATAAGCCAATGAACAATCACCAAAAAAAAAGTAAAAACACTATGTTTCCATCCACATTCAGTCTTCATAGTTTTCTCTCTGGATGTGGATGGCATGTTTCATCACAAATCCATTGGAATTGCCTTCAATCACCTCATTGTTTAAAGAGTCATGTCCATCACAGTTGATCATCATATAATCTGATTGCTGTGTACAATGTGCTTTTGGTTTTATTCGCTTCACTTAGCATCAGCTCATGTCAGCCTCTCCAGGCCTTTCTGAAATCATCTTGATTGTTTCTTATAGAACAATAATATTCCATAACATACATATACTATAACTTATTCAGCCATTCTCCCATTGATGGGCATCCATTCAGTTTCCAGTTCCTTGCCACTATAAAAAAGCCTGCCACAAACATGTTGCATATGTAGGTCCTTTATGGTCATTTTCCCTCCTTTATCATCTCTTTGGGATAGAGGCCTGTAGAGATAACTGTTGGATTAGAGAGTATGCAGTAGAGAGTAGCCCTTTGGCACAGTTCCAAATTGGTCTTTAGAATAGTTGGATCATTTCACAAGTTCACAATGCATTAGGGTCCCAGAAGTGAATGACTCAATAAGACTTTAAGAATCAAACAAAAACAAAAAAATGAAAAAATAGAAGAAAATATGAAATATTTCCTAGGAAAAACAACTGACTTGGAAAACAGATCTAGGAGAGACAATCTAAGGATTATTGGACTCCCTGAAAGCCACAATGAAAAGAAGAACCTAGATGCTATCTTCCAGGAAATCATGAAAGAAAACTGCCCTGATGTTTTAGAATCAGAAGGCAAAATCGCCATTGAAAGAATACACTGATCACCTCCTGAAAGAGACCCCAAAATTAAAACCCCAAGGAATATAGTGGCCAAATTTTAGGACTATTGCACCAAAGAAAAGATATTGCTAGCAGCTAGAAAGAAATAATTCAAATAGCAATGAACTATAATTAGTATCACACAAGATCTGTCAATTTCCACATTAAAGGATTGAAGGGCCTGGAATCAGATATTCCAAAAGGCAAAGGAACTTGGATTACTGCCAAGATTAAGTTACCCAGCTAGAATGAGCATTATCTTCCAAAGAAGGTGGTCATTCAATGATACAGGAGAATTTCACCTATTTCTAATGAAAAGACCAGAGCTGAACAAAAAATGTGACCTCCAAACACAGAATTCAAGAGAAGCATAAAAAGGTAAAAAGGAAAGAACTCCTGAGAACTATATTTCTACTATGGGTACCCTTAAAGAATGGGGGTAAATTTGATTTTACTTAGACAAAATGAAAAAGAAGCTAGAGGTGGAAGGGCTTTCATGCTAGAAAAAGAGGGGAAAGGAGGTAAAATAAAGTTTAAAAGTGGAGGTAAAAATAAGGTAAAATCTAATGGAGAGGCATTGAAAATCTAATATAATTGAGGGAGAGAAGGGAGGGTGATGAATATTGTGTAAATCTTACTCATCAGATTGGGTTCTAAAAGAGTATATCAGACACATTTGGTTTCACAGAAAAACTTGTCCCTCCTCATAGGGAAGTAGGAGGGAAAGAAGGAAAAGAAAGGGATAGACTAATAGAAGGGAAAATAGATTAGGGGAAAGGTGTAAAAAAGAGGAAGGGGTTCTAAAGGGAGGAGGACTGCTAAAGGGAGGTCATCATCAAAAACAAAATACTGGGGAGGGGGGAAGGGAGAAAGAGGAAAGGGAAGAGAAAAACATAACTTAGGGTAAATAAGATGGCAGGAAATACAGATTTAGTTATTAGTTATTATTTAGTTATAATAATATTATAAACTATATTTAGTTATTTATTAGAATGTGAATGGGATGAACTCTCCCATAAAATGGAAGCGGATAGCAGACTGGATTAAAAGCCAGAATCCTACAATATGTTATTTACAAGAAACACATCTAAAACATAGAGATACATGCAGAGTGAAAGTAAAGGGCTGGAGCAGAATCTTTTATGCTTCAAGTGAACAAAAAAAGCAGGGGTAGCAATCCTTACCTCAGATCAAGTAAAAGCAAAAATAGGTCTAATTAAAAGAGATAAGGAAGGAAACTATATTTTACTAAAGGGTACCATAGATAATGAAGCGGTATCAACATTAAACATATATGCACCAAGTGGTATAGCATCCAAATTCCTAGAGAAGAAACTAACAGAGATACAAGGAGAAATAGACAGCAAAACTGTACTAGTGGAGGATTTCAATCTTGCTCTCTCAGAATTAGAAAAATCAAACCACAAAATAAATAATTAAGAAGTTATGGAGGTAAACAAAATGTTAGAAAAGTTAGGTATAATAGATCTTTGGAGGAAATTGAATAGCGACAGAAGGGAGTTTACTTTTTTCTCAGGGGTTCATGGAACTTATATAAAAATCGATCATGTGTTAGGGCATAAAAACCTCAAAATCACATGCAGAAAAGCAGAAATAGTAAATGCACCCTTTTCCGATCACGATGCAATAAAACTCACATGTAATATAAGACCAGGAGAAAATAGACCAAAAGTTAATTGGAAATTAAATAAACTAATTTTAAAGAATGAATTGATGAAAGAGCAAATCATAGACACAATAATTTCATCCAGGAGAATGACGAGACAACATACCAAAATTTGTGGGATACAGCCAAAGCGGTCATAAGGGGTAATTTTATATCTCTAGATGCTTACTTGCATAAAATAGAGAAGAAAAGATCAATGACTTGGGCTTACAATTAAAAAAGCTAGGAAAAAGTGCAAATTAGAAACTCAATTAAATACCAAATTGGAAATTCTGAAAATGAAAGGGAAAATTAATAAAATTGAGAATAAGAAAACTATTGAATTAATAAATAAAACTGAGTTGGTTTTATGAAAAACCAACAAAATAGATAAGCCTTTAGTTAATTTGATTAGAAAAAGGGAAGAGGAAAATCAAACCGTTAGTTTCAAAAATGATAAGGGAGAACTTTCCTCCAATGAAGAAGAAATTAGAGTAATAATTAGGAGTTACTTTGCCCAATTTTATGCCAATAAATTTGATAATCTAAATGAAATGGAGGAATATCTACAAAAATATAGATGCCCAGGTTAACAGAAGAGGAAATAAATTATTTAAATAGCCCCATTTTAGAAAAAGAAATAGAACAAGCTATTAATCAACACCCTAAGAAAAAATCTCCAGGGCCAGATGGATTTACATGTGAATTCTTTTTTTTTTAAATTTTTTTATTTGCATAATATATGTGTGGGTAATTCTTCAACAATAACCCTTACATAGCTTTCCATTACAAATTTTTCCCCAACTCCCCACCCCTCCCCTAGATGGCAGGATATCCACTACATTACATGTGAATTCTACCAATCATTCAAAGAACAATTAATTCCAATATTATATAAACTATTTGAAAAAATAAGGAAAGAAGGTGTACTACCAAATTCCTTCTATGATACAGATATGGTGCTGATAGCTAAACCAGGTAGGGAGAAATCTGAGAAAGAAAACTATAGACCAATTTCCCTAATGAATATTGATGCAAAAAATTTTAAATAATATATTAGCAATGAGATTACAGAAAGTCATCCCCAGGATAATACACTATGACTAAGTAGGATTTATACCAGGAATGCAGGGGTGGTTCAATATTAGGAAAACTATTAGCATAATTAATTATATTAATAACCAAACTAACAACCATATGATTATCTCAATAGATGCAGAAAAAGCATTTGATAAAATCCAACACCCATTCCTATTAAAAACACTAGAGAGTATAGGAATAAATGGGCTTCTCCTTAAAAAGATTAGTAGCATCTACTTAAAACCATCAGCAAGCATAGTATGTAATGGAGACAAACTAGAACCATTCCCAATAAGATCAGGAGTGAAACAAGGCTGCCCACTGTCACTATTATTATTTAATATTGTATTAGAAATATTAGCTTTGGAAATAAGAGAAGAAAAGAGATTAAAGGAATTAGAGTAAGTAATGAGGAAACCAAATTATCACTCTTTGCAGATGACATGATAGTATACATAGAAAACCCTAGAGACTCCACTAAAAAGTTACTAGAAACAATCCACAACTTTAGCAAAGTTACAGGATACAAAATAAATCCACATAAATCAGCAGCATTTTTTTATATTACCAACAAAGTTCAGCTGCAAGAGATACAAAAAGAAATTTCATTCAAAATAACTGTTGATAGTATAAAATATTTGCGAATCTATCTGCCAAGGAAAAGTCAGGAACTATACGAACTAAACTACAGAACACTTTCCACACAAATAAAGTCAGACCTAGTCAATTGGAAAAACATCAAGTGCTCATGGGGAGGCCGATCGAATATAATAAAAATGACAATACTACCCAAACTAATTTACTTATTCAGTGCTATAACAATCAAACTGCCAAGAAATTATTTTACAGATCTAGAAAAAATAATAGCAAAGTTCATCTGGAAGAACAAAAGGTCAAGAATTTTAAGGGAATTAATGAAAAAAAAATGCTGATGAGGGTGGCCTTGCTGGACCAGATCTAAAACTATATTATAAAGCAGCGGTCATGAAAGCCATTTGTTACTGGCTAAGAAATAGAGTAGTCTATCAGTGCCATAGGATAGAATCACAGGACAAACTATGCAATAACTATAGCAATTTAGTGTTTGATAAACCCAAAGACCCCAGCTTCTGGGATAAGTACTCACTATTTGACAAAAACTGCTGGGAAAATTGGAAACTAGTGTGGAAGAAATTAGGGCTTGACCCACACCTAACACCACATAACAAGATAAGATCTAAATGGGTTCATGATTTGGATTTAAAGAGTAATATTGTAAGTAAATTAGAGGAATGTAGTATAGTTTACCTCTCAGACCTGTGGAGATGGAACAAATTTATGTTCAAAGAAGAACTGGAACTCTTTTTTTTTTCTTTTTTTTTATATAAAGCTTTTTATTTACAAAACATATGACTGACCTTTCAACATTGGCCTTTGCAAAAACTTTTTTTTCCCAAGCTTTTCCCCTCCTTCCCCCCACCTCCACCCCCAGATGACAGGTAATCTAATACATGCTAAATACGATAAATTATATGACAAATACAATACATGTATACATATCTATACAGCTATCCTACTGCACAAGAAACATCAGATCTAGAAAGAGAAGAAGAAAAAAAACAACCTAAGAAGGAAAACAAAATGCATGGAAATATTCACAGAAAGCGTTAAAATGCTGTGTTGTGGTTCACTCTCAGTTCCCACAGGCCTCTCTCTGGATGTATATAACTATCTTCATTGCAGAACAACTGGTTTGAATCACATCATTGTTGAAGAGAACCATGTCCATCAAAATTGATCATCGTATAGTCTTGTTGCTGTGTATAATGTTCTCCTGGTTCTGCTGATTTCACTCAGCATCAGTTCATGCAAGTCTCTCCAATCCTCTCTGAAATCCTCCTGTTGGTCATTTCTTACAGAATAATAATATTCCATAACATTCATATACCATAATTTATTCAGCCATTCTCCAATCAATGGGCATCTTTTCAATTTCCAGTTTCTTGCCACTACAAAAAGGGCTGCCACAAACATTTTTGCACATGTGGGTCCCTTTCCCTCCTTTAAAATCTGTTTGGGATATAGGCCCAGTAGAAACACTGCTGGGTCAAAGGGTATGCACTGTTTGATAACTTTTTGAGCATAGCTCCAAATTGCTCTCCCGAATGGTTGGATCCGTTCACAGTTCCAACAACAATGTATCAGTGTCCCAGTTTTCCCACATCCCCTCCAACAGTTATCATTATCATTTCCTGTCATTTTAGCCAATCTGACAGGTGTGTAGTGGTATCTCAGAGATGTCTTAATTTGCATTTCTCTGATCAATAGTGACTTGGAGCACCTTTTCATGTGACCGGAAATAGTTTCAATTTCTTCGTCTGAAAATTGTCTGTTCATATCTTTTGACCATTTATCCATTGGAGAATGGCTTGAATTCTTATATATTTGAGTCAATTCTCTATATATTTTAGAAATGAGGCCTTTATCAGAACCCTTAAATATAAAGATTATTTCCCCATTCATTGCTTCCCTCGTAATCTTGTCTGCATTAGTTTTGTTACAAAAACTTTTTAACTTAATATAGTCAAAATTATGTATCTAGTGTTCAATTAAGAGTTCCAGTTCTAATGTAGGATGGTTTACCTGTCAGACCTGTGGAGGGGGAAGGAATTTGTGACCAAAGAAGAACTAGAGGTCATCATTAATCACAAAATAGATAAATTTTACTATATCAAGTTAAAAAAATTTTGTACAAACAAAATGAATGCAGACAAGATTAGAAGGGTAGCAGTAATATATTATATATATGTAAATATATCCATGCCTAATTGTAGTCATTTTGGGGGAAGTGAGGAGAGGAAAGGGGAAAAAGGAATAAAGTAAAAAATACACCACAGAGAACAAAAGAAAAAGAAGAGAAAAGATGGAACAGCTGTGAATATAAGGTGTACCATCATTTATCAATGTATCAGCTTTCTTGAAATGGAAATTTGTTTCATATTTTGAATCCTCTTGCATTCTCCTGTACACGACAATGTTTTTTTTTCTATTTTGTATTTAAGTTTAAATAATTTTTTTAAAAGCATAAAAGGTTTTATTTTTTAAAAGAATTTTTTATTTTTAAATAACTCAAAAAAGTGAATTTTTGTGCCATTTTTACCATTAAAACCAATTCTGTTTTTGAAGGTATTTTCTTTGATATTTTTTGTGAAATAGAGATGTCCATCATTTGGAGAATGGTTGAAGAAGTTGTTGTTTATGATTTTCAGTAATGGTAATATTGAAAGAATATCAATCATGAAGACTTAGTTATCCTGATCAATATAGTGATCCAAGACAATTTGAAAAGACTCATACTGAAATATTGCTATGCACATCCACATAGAGAACTGATGAACTCTGAGAGTAAATTCAAGTATGATTTTTCTCACTTTTTTTTTTCCGGGAGGTGAGGGGGAGGTAACAGTTACTCTGGAAATAGATTTTGCATGGTTTCAATATATAGCATTTATCAGATTGCTTACCTTCTCAATGGAGGAAAGGAAGGATTTTTAGGAAGGAGAGAATGTCAAACTCAATTTTAAGAAAAAGGAACAAGCATAAAAACCTGAAAAATGTTTATATTTTGGATATGGATGAAAAAAGGGGTTCTCTTATCAAATAAAGCAATTCATATTTTTGATAAATGAATAAAAATAGATCTTAGCAACTTTCTATTCAGATAATTTTTTAAAAATATGTTTTTTAACTGATATCTTATGTTTTACAATCCCTTCATTTTCCAAACAGTCCAGAAAACTAATCAACACATTTTCTAATCTGACGTGTTTTTCCATACCCATACTATCCTACCTCTGCAATGAAAAGGTCAATATACATTCTCTTCTTCGGGGACCACTTCATCATAATTTACTTGGCTTTCTTCTTTCCAATGACATTGCTATAGCCATAGTATAGATATTTTTGTGCTTCTGTTAACTTTACTTTGTATTGTAAAATAGAAGTCTTTCTTTCCCTCTTTCTCTGTTTCCTTCTTATTCATCATTTCTTACAGTGCAGCCATATTCTACTCGCAACTGATGGATATATACTTTGTCTTCTGTTTTTTCCAACTACAAAAAACGATGCTAATATTTTTGGTATATATAGGAGCTTTTTTTATCATTTATTGTCTGAATGCCTTTTACTGAAATCTGAGTTTGAAAGTGCGGACATTTTAATAACTTTTTTTTATCACAGACTTAATCTTGTTTACTCTTAAAAAGAGACACAATGATTTTTTTTAACACTTTTAATCATTAAGTACAGAATTTACATTTTTACAATATTTTGTAAGTAATTTCAATTACAGGTAGATTTTTAAAGGGGAAATATTATTTAGTTTTCCTCTCACTGAAAAAATTTGAAATGCCTGGGAACAGAAATTTCTTCATAATATCTGATATCTTCTGCCTCATATATTGCCAGTATTTCTACATATGAATAAGAGCAGGAAATGTTTTCATTCTTAATCTTTCAACTTCTGCCTGCAAAATTGAAATTTGTTCAAATTGCTCTTTTGAAATATTTATTAACTTTTGTTGTTGTAGCATAGCCTCATAACGTTCCCTGGAAATCTTTTCATAAGTCAGTGGAAGCCCTGTTTCAAAAAACGACAAAGTGGCATCACTGTCTAAAATATTAAAGAAATGTCACTTGTCATGGCTGGATTAATAACATTTTCAAATATATCAAGAACTTTCTGAACTGCTATAATAAAATGGCAAATTGCTATGCAGTTTTTAAATCTGTTAACCAACTTTTTAACTATGAAAAATAATTTTGTCACATTCCATGGTTGGGAAAAATTGGCTTACCAAATGATTGACAGATGTGTTTTCTTTCAGAGTTACACACCAAGTGTTCATGTAGATTGCAGCTTAGAATATAATTTGCTATATCCTTTTTAGTGTTGATTTTTCTCAGTTCCTTGAATAACCGTTTTTGGAATTCCACATCTTTTTTGTGTTTCTAGAAAGTTAATTATGATACCATTCCCCCCACCCCCAAGGAAAAAAATATGTGAAAAAGGCATTAGAACTTCTGTGAGTGAGGATGCTACTAAAAAAGCTTAACTATATTTTAACATATGTGATTTATTACTGACATAATATTGAAATACTCTGTATAATCCTGGAAACTGAAGCAATGAGTAAAAATATTGTACCATATTTCATTTCAACCCCAAAATGACTTTGTATTTATAATCTTAGTTTTATCTAACCATCAACAAATACTGAGCATTTACTTTGTGCAGGATGCATAGAAAAGACAAACATTTTATCAGATGTGTTTTTCAAATACTCACGCCATCTAGTTGGTTCTGAAGATATGAACAATAGTATTGATGGATACACGGTCATTCACCCATTGTTAGATACAAGTTGCTGAGGTGAGCAGACCAAATTACAAACTGACATTTCTGACTCTCTAATCCTTCTCTTTGCCTAGCATGATCTCTAATCTCTGTTCCCTTTCATCCCTGTCCATCCTAGTTAATCCATTTTACTTTGGTTTCTTTCTCATTCTGGACTACAATTAAGCAGATGAAAGTCCTTTCTCCCTTAGTTCCCTAGAATTAAGTTCCCATCTTATCATGACTGGAATGCCCTCCCCTCCTCATCACAGCATCCCTGTCTCTTCAAACTACAACTCAAGGTACCACTTTCTACATTTGAAATCTTTCTTGATCCCCCCACCCCCACCTTCTAATGACCTGCCTCCCTAACCTTGTACTTCAGTATTTTGTTTTTATTTGTATTCTATTTATGTGTATTCTTTATATATTTTAAGTATATACATGCTTGTCTCCTACAATATAATGTACGCTCCTTAAGAGAAGAGATTGTTTCATTCTCTGTACTTGCATCCCTAGCCTAGCACATGGAGGTGCTTAATTAATGCCTGTTGATTTTTTTTTCAATCACTCATTCTCTCTGCTAAGTCACTTCTCAAAATCTTTTTACCTTTACATATTCTTCTCCTTCGCTCCACATTCCAGTGAAAACCTGACTAAAGTCAACTCCGTATTTGTTGTGCCTCTTGTTGTTTGCCTCATGGATCATTCTTTTCTGCTGCCCATAAACATATTTCTCTCATTCTTAAAAACTGTTCATTTGACCCTGCCATCCATTCAAGGCATTGTCCTGTATTTCTTTTTCCCTTTCACTGCAAAATTCCTAGAATATTGCCCATACTGCTGTTGACACTTCCCAACCAGTTTCAATTTTGCTCTCTTCCCTCTTCTCCCACCTTTACTCAAAGGTTGTCAATAATCCTTTTACTGTGAAATTTAAGGGTCTTTTCTTAGTCATTGTGCTTCCTGACCTCTCTTCAACTTTTGACCTTGTTAACTATCCTCTTCCTTTGGTCTCTGGGATGTTGCTCTCTCCTGCTTCTCTTAATTGTCTACTCTTCTGTTTGTCTCCCTGAAAGGATGGCTTATTCTTTATCCCTTGGTCTCCTCATCTGTTCCAATGGGTTCTATTATGAACTCTAGGCAGACCAGTCCAATCTCTTCTGAACTCATAATCCCACATTGCCAGTTACCTGCTGGACATTTCCACCTAGATATATCATAAGTAGCTTTAAGGTGTAGTAGGTTTAGAGTTAACTTTACCCCACCCTCATTCAAATTTCCTCCCAGTCATCCAATTAGCCTCCCCACCATTAGTAATTTCTCTCTCCAGTTTTCATATAGAAACTGCCAAAAGAATCTTCTTAAAATGACACTCCCTTGCTAAAAACCAACATTAACCACCAATTACCTTCAGTAGCTCTTTCCTGCTTCTAAGACAGACTTTGAGCTCTTCTGGCTGACATCATAAATGAGTGCCCTTCATACCTTCTACATTCTAGCCAGATTGGACAGGCCACCCCTGGCTTGTGCTGCCATGACTGGGATGCATTCTTTTCTAATTATCTCCATAAAATCCTCATCCTTAACATTCCACTTAGCTACCTCTTCCATGAAGCCTTACTTGCCACAGATTCCCTTGTGGTCCTTTATCTACAGGTAACAGATGTGATCCTCTTTGCACCCCACCATTCCCAGCCCATGCTTTATTCTTTGTCTTTGTCTCCCCAGCAACCAAGGGCATTTTGCCTATTAGATACATCATAAATATTGAAATGAACTTACATTCCTGATAACATCTCTAATTTCACCCTGAAACCCATTACAAATATTATTTTGGGGACATTTCAGAATTTACATTATATTCAGCAAGGTTGAATCTTACTTTTTCTATAGCAGCAAGAGACTGCTCCATTTGAGCAATCTGCAATCCAGTTGTGATGTCATGATCTTTTTCTGATATATACTAGGAGGAAGAATATATTAAAACAAATAAAAATTCTTTGTTGTTTTGTCTATTTAATAAACAAGTAATGTGTCATTCTGCTCTGTATTCAAATGTTTGCCGTGATTTATTACCACTTGCTTTAGATATTAAATTTCTATGTAAAATGATGATTATTTGCATTTAACAACCTTTATTCATATTCCTCAAGCCTTGATTCTCATTTTGCACCATATTTCCCCTCCAGGATGTCATGATAGTCTCAAGAAATTCATCTTGCAAAATCATATCAGTTCTGAAAGTCACACCTCCTCAATACCCCCTTCCCTTCCTCTGACTGAAGAGGGTAGCTTGGACATTAGAGAACTCCTCCAGGATCCTCTATTTAAGGAGGGAACAAAATGGCCATCTCATCATTTCCCATACTGCTGTAGTATTCTGGATTTTATAATTCTCCAACCCAGATACCTCATTGCTTCCTATTCTCCTTTCATAGCTTTTTAAAAAAATGTGTTGTCTTTACCCATTAGATATTTTCTGGGAGCAGAGATCAACTTTTGCCTATCTTTGTATCCCTGGATCACATCACAGTGCCCGGTCCACAGTAGGTGCTTAATATTCATCTGCTAAATCTAAATACCACAGTTATTAATAAAACCCGACTCTTCTCTTTTCACACAGCTGCCACTTGAGCTTAGGCCCTCCTGTCTTTTGCCTAGATTATTGCCATGACCTCCAAATTGATCTTCTGATTTTCCCTGATAACAGCCTGAAACATAGTAGGCACTTAATAAATATTGCTGATTGATTGATAATTTAAAAGATGCTCTATAAAATACTTTTTAAAAATGACCTATTTTCAAAAGAATAATTTACCCTCTGATGAGCTCTTGAAAAAAACAGCATCTGAATATCCCAAGCCCTTTGGGTTAGATCTTCCATTTCCATCTCCATTTTTTTATGTTCCCATTCGATCTGAATTATTCCTTTCTGATAATTTTTCTTTTCAACCAAGTTGGCAACTTTCTTCAGACCTTGGGTCTTGTAAAAAAAAATTACACATTCTAATGTTAGGTGGTATAATTTGCATATCATGATTTTACTGTTACAAAAATGTAACTTTTTATAGAGGACTAGTAAAGACCTGATCATTGTTATAATATACCAGCCATTATAAAACTAGATCTTTTAAGATGGT
>JAJPUD010002562.1:240504-253004 GCA_023553655.1 Myrmecobius fasciatus
ACAACTAGTTAAGTATTTGAGACTGGATTTGAACTCAGGTCTTCTTGACTTAAGATCCAGCTCCACAGTGCTACTTCTAAAAGACAAGCAGGATGAAAACAAAAGTCTTTTCAGTCTTTGGGAATTATAAACAAGAAGCAACCTTAAAGGTACCTTAAAGAAAGTGTCTTCCATCCATGTCAGAATTATATAAAATTCCTTGAAATATGTAATAATAGATAATTTGTATAATAACAGTGAACCTCTGATTTTAAACATCAATTTGAAGTATAAAACAAGATGTATAAGACAATACTTTTGCCACTACCATGGAACTATCCACTGAAGGATCCAAATTGAAAGAGGTGCTTCAATTACTCCTTTTTTCACAAGACAAGTTTTGTTTGCATCAAGCTAAACCTCACAAATAAAATCAATAACTACTTAAAGTAGTTTGGCCGAACTATCTACTCTGGAAAAACAAGTGGATTAAAAAATTCTTATTATCTACGTTATACTATGCAGTAATACCTAGCATTTATATAGCACCTTAGGTTTACCAAACCTTTATCACTCCCAATAATCACTGCTTTCACATTTATGGACATGCTGTTGAATAAGAGAAGAGAAAACCATCGAACGGTTCTGACTGGGTCCACTACAAAATTGTTATTTAACTTCAATTGGGCCCTTACTGCTGCTAATACTTCTATGTATAACCCTTATCAACTTAATATTCCACTCATACCATCAATTGAAATATTTGTAAAACATCATTTTCTGATTCATATAAATGATTATTTCCCTCCACACCTTTTCCAAATCTTTTTTTATCCCTCCTCAAATCTCCTAAGCCTCACCTCTCCAGTTACCCTCAAAACTAACAATTACCTTATTTTACTGATGAAGTGATATTGCAAGAGTTCCCTCTATTATCAACCAGATGCCTTCCACTCCTCTTTCTTCTCTTGCACTTGATTCACATGAAGAAGTGGACCCTTTTCCTTGCCAATCTTATTCCCTTTTAACTGCACACTTGATCTCATATGCTCTCTTCCCTTCAATCTCTCCACGTCTGCTGTCTCCTTCCCTCAGAGCTGTAAACCTGCCTATGTTTCTCCCATCTCCAAAAGCCTTCACTTGAGCTTCCATTCTTGCTGACCATGAGCCTAAATATCTACTGACCGGGGCAGCTAGGTGGTGCAGTGGACAGAGCACCAGCCCTGAAGTCAGGAGGACCTGAGTTCAAATCTGGTCTCAGACACTTAACATTCCCTAGCTGTGTGACCCTGGGCAAGTCACAACCCCAATTGACTCAGCAAAAATAAATAAAATAAAATAAAATAAAAATATCTGCTGACCTTTGTGATTAATCGCCTTGAGAAGGCCATGAACATTAGGTCCTCTCTCTTAACCCACTACAACCCTGCTTCTTCCTTCATCATTCCCCTTCAACTGCTCTCTCCACATTTACCAATGACCTCCTGGTTGCCAAGTCCAGTGTCATTTTCTCAATCCTCATTCTTCTTGATCTCTCTGCCACCTTTGACATTTTGGACCATTCTCTTTTCCTTAATACGCTTTTCTCTGTAGATTTTTTGGAACACTACTTTCTCCTAGTTCTCCTCCTACATATCAGATTGTTCCTTCTCTGTCTCTTTTGCCAGATCCCTATCTGGGTCATGACCAGTAAACATTGATGTGACAAAAATCTCTTCTGTTTTGGACCCTCTTTTTTTCTCCCTCTATAATACTCTACTTGGCGATCTCATCTCAGCTCCCATGAATTTATCAGAAAACCTGATGATTTTCAAATGTACTTATTTGCTTTGGATCTCACATTTCCAGTTGCCTTTCAGAAATCTCAAACTGGATGTCTAGTAAATATCTTAAACTCAGCACGTCTTAAACTCATCTCATTTTTTTCATCTGAACCTTGCCCCCTTCCAAACTCCCTTATTACTATCCAAGGCACCACCATCCTTTTAGTCCCCTTGGCTGAATACCTAAGTGTCATCCTTGACTCTTGACTCTCTCACCCTTCCCCATTTCCAATCTGCCCCTAAGATTTATTGATCCCAGTTTTGCAACATTTCTCAAATACATCTCTTTCTCTCACTGCCATCACTGGGCTGGGTATCTCCACCTTCCTATCTCTGACGCTTAACTATTGCAATTATCTTGTGGTGGGGGTGCCTGCCACAAGTGTCTCCTCAACTCCAGTCCATGCTTCGTTCAGGTGCCAAATTTATTTTCCTAAAGCCCTGATCTGACCATGTCACCCACTTACTCAATATTAACTACAGTAGTTCACTATTTTCTCCAGGATTTTCTAGAAAATGCCCTTGTTTGGATGTTCAAAGTCATTGATATCTTAGGACTGCCCCCTCCATCCATCCACCTTTCCAGTCTTCTTATACCTTACACCCCTGGCCCTCCACCTTCTCTCTGTTGCAATGACACTGGCCATGAACAAGACATTCCTCTTGGTTCTAGTCATTTTCTCTGGTTGTTTCCCATCTTTGGAATGTTCTCCCTCCATTTGTGCCTCCTGGCTTCCCTTGGCTTCCTTCAAATCTCAGGTAAAATTCCATTTTCCAAGAAGTCTTTCTTATTCCTTCTTAATTCTAGTGCCTTCTTTCTGATAATTATTTCCTATTTCTTGTGTATATAATTTGCAAACTATATATATGTATATATGTATATATACATATATATGTATATCCATGTGTATATAAGCAAACTATATAGTATATACATAGTTGTTTTTAGGTTGTGAACTATTAAAATGCAACAACTATCTTTTTGCCTTTACAGCATTTTGTATTTACAGCATTTATAACAGTGGCTGGTACATAGAGGACAATGTAATGCTTATCAAATGACTGACTGGAAAAGGAAGGTCATGTGGCAAGAATGAAGTTTGATCTCCTTCCTATGGAGTTTTTACTTAAGGACATGGACAACATGCACCAGGATTGGAATGATTTGCAATTGTGCTTTTGGAAGGAATACCCACATCAGTGAGTTCATGAATGCATCAAATATTAAAGTGATAATAAGCCATTGTGGGACACTGCACAGCAAAGATTGAAATGAGAATCACTTTCCCTACTTCATCTTAGCCAGCCTCTGTAACAATAGAGGAAGGCCACCCAATGCATTCTGGGCTTTATTTCCATAACTTAGAATCTGAGCTTAGTACTCCTGATGTCATTAGTCCTGCAATCCATTAAGGTACACTTTAATAAAAAGTATGATACTATCTGATACTATCTATTCTATGCTACTACTTTCCGATTTTTGATTTAAGAAATACTAGCCATCATAAAAATGTTTTATACTTTATGATACTTTTTATCTTTATACAAATATTTATTATAATTATTATTAGAGTAAATATTATTTATAAGTGAAAAAGAACTAAAAATATCCCATATTTGTTAGCAAGATAACAATGAATTAAAAGTTAATATTAGAAAGTCAGTTACCATATTCAGAGTTTCTCAAACATCTTTTTAAAATTTTCAGTAGCATTTTATTTTTTCAAATACACATCTAGTTTTAAACATTCATTTTTGTAAGACTTTTGTTCAAAATTTTTCTTCTTCCCTCTCTTCCCTCCCCTCCTCTCCAAGACAGCAAATAATCTGATATAAGTTAAATATGGGCAATTCTTTTAAACATTTTCATATTTGTCATGTTGTACAAGAAAAATCAGACCAAAAGGGAAAGAACATGAGAAAGAAAAAAGCAAGCAAACAGTCAAAAGAGGTGAAAATTACTATGCTTTGACCTATATTCTGTCTCCATTATTCTCTCTCTAGATATGGATGGCATTTTCTATCCCAAGTCTAGTGGAATTGTACCACCTCATTTCTGAGAATAACCAACTTCATCACAGTTGGTCATTACATAATCTTGTTGTTACTATATACAGTGTTCTCTTGATTCTTCTCACTTTACTCAGCATAAGTTCATGTAAGTCTTTTCAGGCTTTTCTGAAATTAGCCTGGAAAACATTTCTTATAGAACAATAACATTTCATTACTTTCATATATTATAACTTATTCAGCCACTCTCCAACTGATGGGCATCCACTCAGTTTCCAGTTTCTTGCCACTACAAAAAGGGCTGCCACAAACATTTTTGCACATGTGAGTCCTGGATCAAACATTTTTGTAAAATTTTGTTTCGAGAAAAAAAATCTAGAAAAAATGAATGCCTCTTGCTTATATTCCTATCTACTTTTTTCTGTTTCTAAAGAGTAACCACTGATTTCAGCAATGTTAGCTATAAGCAGAATGTTATTAGTATTTGCCTAAGAGGATAAATTAAAGATAAAAGTAGATGATGCTTTTTACTAGGATAAAGAGAAGAGGAAGCAAAGGGAGAACCAGGCTACATTCATTTCTTTATCCCTATCCAGTTGTTTCATATTACCTTCCTTTATTTGTTTCCTCCTCCCACCCTCCCACTGCAGTGACTCTCAAAGGACCTCCAACTCTGGGGAAATGTAAACAATGGGATGAGATTATCATAGTTGTCTGGTTCTTCATTAAAGTTCTTGAAACTTAAAGGCAAAACTAGAAAGAAAAGAAAACCTGAACTATTACATTTCCATTACTTAGAAAATTATTCTTTTTTATCTCTCTTCCTCTTAGAAACACATATATTGATATATTTTAATAAAATTTTCACAAATGAAATGAGAATCTCAAAGAAAAATATCAGGAAACAAAAACCAAAATTGCATAAAGTGATACTACCTAAATTAATTTATAGATGTAGTGCTAAATCTCTCAAGGGACTACTTTATAGAATTAGACAAAATAACAACAAACTTCATTTGGAAAAATTAAAGATTTAGAATCTCAACGGAAATTTAAAATTAAGAATGAAGGGAGAATACTACTTCTAGACCTGAAATTATATGATAAAAAATAGTTTCAAAATTATTGGTTAAAGAAGAAAAAAGTAAATCAAAGAAGATATGGAAGAATTAGAAATAATTAAATCCAACAAACCTAAGAATACAAATTATTTGGGGAAGAACATGCCATTCAACAAGAACTTCTGGGGAAACTGGAAAGCATTTTGACAAAAATTAGATTTAGACCAACATCATACTATTTATAAAATCAAAATATATGCGATTTGCATTAAAAGTCACATTTTAAAAAATTAGAGGAAAATGAGATCAGCTATATTTTTTACTGCAATGTTTAGGAGAAAAGTTCTTCAAACACAATGATCACAGAAGATAACAGACTTTTTTTTGGCAAGGCAATCTGGGTTAAGTGATTGCTCAGGATCACACAGCTAATGTCAAGTGTCTAAGATCATATTTGACCTCAGGTCCTCCTGACTCCAAGGCTGATGTTCTATCTACTGTGCCACCTAGCTATCCATGATAATAGACAATTTTGATTATGTAAAATTAAAAAGTTTTTGTATAAAATATTTTTCTGATAGCAGAGAACTAAAAAAAAAGTAAAATGGAAACAGCATAAGACTGAGAAATGTCTAACCAAATTTTGGCGCATGAATGTATTAGAAGATTGCTATTCCATAGGAAATAACAAAAATTCAGAGAATGATGAGAAGAACTATATAGATAGATGCAGAGTGAAGTGAATAGAATCTGAAAATCAATATACACAATGACTACAATAATACAACTGGAAAGAACAAAAAGGGGAAACTGAAAGCCAAATAATCATAATGGCCATTTGCCCTGGAGAAGAATTGAGAAAATATACCTCCCTCTTTTTGCAGAAATAGGCAAATATGAATGCAACACATAATATATGCTGCATATTATTGATATGTTGGTTAGTTTTGCTTGGCTGCTTTTATCTTCTCTTTTTAAGTCTATTTCAACAGATAGCTAAGAAAGGTATATTCAGAAATGAAAGTAATATAAAAACAAAATATAATAATAATTTTTTTTAAAAAGGGAACAATAGAAGGGGAAAAGGTAGAAATTAAAAAAGGAAAAGCATTATTCCATATGGAAATTAGTGTTTTCTCTTCCTGAAAATTCTTAATTACCTGGACTGCCTTATTCAGATCCTCAATTACACTCCTGTTAATGATAATAAAGTCAGAGTAGCCTACTATAAATTGTAAATCTTCTGTCTCCACTTGCCCTTGTTTAAGCAGGAATTGAACTGTCAAATCCACTTGATAATTACTTCTATCCTTCTGTAATCTAAGATGAAAAAAGAATGAGAAAGTTATATTTATTGCTCTTTATTTGTTTTACATTTAGTAACTAAATGAAAAAAAAAAGCCTGCAAGTCTTTCTAAGGCTATTTTATAATTAATTTGTAGTATGTCTTCTCTCTGTGATATATGTCCATGTTGTCCCTCTTACCAGAACTTAAGCTCTTTTAGGAGAAGTCTTTGGCTTCTGTCTTTGTGTCCAATGCGTAATGTACTGTCTGGCACATATGAAGTGCATTAAGTACTTGTGTTGATTGATTGAAATCATGTTAAGCCATTTTACTTTCAAAATACTTGAACAATGTGATAATTTCCCCTAAATTTAATAATCCCCTAAATTAGTTTTCATGTAAATAGCTGTAATAATTCTTCATATTCAATATGTGAGTTAAAGTATGATATGGATATAAAATGCTATTCTAAGATTAAAAATATTTGAATAGTCACATTTTCATTCTATTAAAAGTTTAAATCTCAGGGAAAAACAAATTACTATATGGCATAAAATATATTAAAAGCTTTGCTTTATTCTGCTTTTTATTTTACATCTGACATTAATTTTACAACATATATTATATGACTGGAAATTACTAAATTGCTGAGTAATTTAATCATTTTTCTTACAATGAAGTTTTTTTTCTTTCCTTGAGATGTTTGAGTTCTCAAAGCCCTGAGTCATAATAATGATGAGTATATCAATATTATATCCAATGTAAACTGTTTTAGTCTCCTATACAAAGGAGATTTGCCTCCAAATTAAAAGAATTAAAAATAGACATATATGAAAGTGACTGAAAGAATCAATAGTTATATTACACAAAGAGTTCCTGGAAAATTTTGTCAATGTCCGTTTGAATCTTTTCATCCTCCTCTATTCTCCTTCGAAGGAAGGCCTGCATTTCCAACAAACCAGCAGCTTTTTGCTTTACCTGGACAAAAACCAAAGCACAACCTTCTCAGAGAACAAGACTTTAAAAATAAGAATAACTCTGTTTCAGTGACTTTTTTAGAAAAAAAATTTAAATGGAAACACTAATTACTCTCCTTACTATCTACTTATTATATCAAGTAACTACAACCTCTATAACATTTTCTGTCAATACTTGGAACGAGTATAAAATTTCCTTTTGATGAAAATGAATTATATAAGTTATAGAATTTTTTTCTGGTTTCGAGTTTTGGAATTTGTTTCCAAAATCATTCAAAAGATGGTAGATCATATGTTAATGATTCTGCATTAACAGAGAAAGATACTGGGTCTTGTATTTTCATTAATATAATTAACTCTCTTAAGTGAAAAAAATTCTGAAAATACAATTTACATGTATTCTCTGTAACTTCTCTGTTGCCTAAATCACTGCAAGGTTAAGTGACTTATCTAGCACTGTATAGGTAGTAGGTGTGAAAGGCAGGACCTCAAAGTCATTTGTCTAATTCATTATGCTAAATAGGTTGTTATTTTATTTATTTGTTTATTTGTTCTGATAGGTGAGAAGAGGAAGTCATCTTTCTAATGTTCCTCTAATCAAACACACTGGTTTTTCATCTTACCAATTTTAAACAGTACAACTTAGTACTCATTTAAATAAAAGTTTTTCTTTCCAACTTCCTAGAAAAGAGAAAAATTCTAATAGAATAGACAAACATTTCATTATCACAAGTTTACCCAGATAGATTCACACCACCACTAAATTCATAAAAATATAACCAGAATTTCAGAGTGATCACGGACTCTAGTGGCCCATTTAATCCAAACTACATATACCCAGGATAATCCTTGCCCTCCTGAGAGAACTCATTCCATTTTGGGTAGTTTTCATTTTGAGTAAGTTTTTCTTTGAAGCAAGCTTTAATTTGCTCAACACTCCTAGTTCTGTTCTCTACAGCCAATTCCTCCTCCACATGAGAGCTCTTTAGCTATGTGAAGAAAGCTCTCATGTCCCTTCTGAGTTTATTCTTCCTTAAACTAAGCAGTTCCTTCAGTTGATCCTTCTTTATGAACTCAAGGCAATATTTACCATATTACTTGGCCTCCCCTGGATACTGAGCATTATGCTCCAAATGTAGTTCAACCAAAGAAGAGCAGAGGAATAGAATCTCCTTCTGTCTCTCTGCATGCAAGCCATCATCACTTGAGCTTTCTTGGCTGCTGCATCCCACTATTTACTCCTGTTGAGCTTGTATTTTTCTACAACCCTCAGATCATTTTTAGATGAATATTTGTCTAAATATGATTCCCTTTTTTATACTCATGAAGCCAGTTTTTTAAACTAAAATGAAAATTTACATTTATCCCATCAAATTTTATCTTAACTAGTCAAAATTTTTTTTTTTTTGCATTTTCATTGTCTCATTTAGTGATAGTTGGCAATCTCTCTAAGCCCAAACTTCAGGATTCTAGACTTCATTATATCACTGCAGTATTACCAGTTATTATATCAGGCTGAGAATGATGATGACGATGATGATAGCTAAAATATATATAGCATCTACTATGTGCCAGGTACTGTGATGAGAGTTTGCAGATATTATCTCATTTGATCTTCACAACAACCATGAAAGATAGATATTATTATCCCTATTTTACAAATGGAAGCCACTTATATCTGAATACATATACCTTACTCACCAAGCTTTCCCTTGTAACAAAGTTTAGAAAAGAAGCAAAAAAGCAGTTCACCAAAACCAACACACTGACTTCCTGGATGTGTCTTCCTGGTTATGCCATATAACCCACCCTTAATATTTCATATTAATAAGCAAAAATGAAATTAAAATTGAATTACCCTCCGTTCATTTTCTATTTTGGTTCGTCTTGCAGCACAGAAATATTGCCAGACCCCAGGATCTAAGCCCTCTGGCATGTGATGAAGATTATCCAGATCATCCATGGCTTTCATGATTTGGGCAAGGTTATCCTTCTTAAGTTTGTCAGGCCCAATCCGATTGCCAAAAGGAGTAGTACTCTCTACTTGTATTTTCTGCCTTGCCATCCTGGGATTATCAACAAATTCATAATAAATCTTCCAAGACAAAGTAAGATCATATTCCTGTTAAAAGTTTCAACACTAAGTAGGAATCTTAATAAGATAATATGTCTTGTTCCTTTTGCCAGAGGACATTTATATTTCAATCTCTTTTAGGATGGACCATGGGAAGAAGCACATTCTTTTATTCCCTTTGAATCTTCTTTGCAAAAACCCAGGGACTAACATGGGTTGAAAAGAACATTCTCTTTTTGTGCACAATTATGCATTTATGTGAGATTTAAAAGTAGGGTAACCAGGAAAGGGTATGGAGAAATCTGATATAAAAAACCCAGTTTGAAAGAAATGCTAGATCCCTATTCTATCCTGACTATCCTCCTTTCATTGATAACTACCTTGTTGGAAAACCACCTGGGATATTTACTTCAGTGCTATGAATGGAAGGGGAGGACTAATTTTCCTCATATTATGTAAGTTTATTTAAGTCTTCTTGGCTAGTTCTTGAGCTCATCACTTAGGAAAAGGTGTCCTCTGCAGATAATCTCTAAGGTATCTTCTAGCTCAAAATCCTAAGGCCTCTTGGAAGATTCTAGGTTATTTCTAAAAAGAACAGTTTTATACACATACAATTTTAAACATGGACAAACCAAAATACTTAGAGTTTAAGTTTTTCAGGTTAACAATCCAAAGCTAGATGAGACCTGACACAGTTTAAGTATATTAGTGGAGCTCTATCCTCCTAGACATTCTGCTTATTTTATTTGCCTGACACATAGGAAGTGCTTAATAAATGTTGATTGATTGATCATTAGATCATATTCCTTCTAAATTATAATGGAAATTAGAACATAAAATTATAAAAATTGGTGGTAAATAGTTTCCATGCAATCCTCAGTATAAAACTACTATTTTAAACTTATTTTTAAGATAGCTTTCAATGTTGTATGTATGCATAGTGGAAAGAAGAGAATAAGCATTTATAGACCACCTATTAAGTGCTAATCATTAAGCACTTTTTATAAATATTGTTTCATTTGATCCTTACAACCACCTTGTGAGGTACTATTCTCATTTTAAATGTGAGAAAACTGATGAAAAAGAGTTGCCCAGGATTCCTGATTCCAGATCTACTGCTCTATCTATTGTATCCCATAATTCTTCTATGAATTTAGTAAAAATGTTTAAATCTTGGCCAAAGTAAAGGCTTTATTAGGCAAATATGGATAGAATAGCACCACATAGACAAACATGTAATAAAGCACTTTTAAGCTGTGAAAGTAACTATAATCATAATTGGTACTATTAAATGCAATTTCAAAAATATTATTTTAAAATATATTGAATTATGCTTATGACAGCTGATTAGGATCAGTAGCCATTGATGAACCACCTGAAGTTTTTGGCACTATCAAGTGGTTCAAAGGGTGTAGTTTTATCAATAGAAATTATGCTAAAGAAAAAACATCACATGGTTCACCCAGTGGTATAAGGAACATTGGATCTTGATATATGACTTGTATCTGAAATCTTTTCTATATCTTATCTCTCTTTGTGAGAAATGAGTATTTCTCTCTTACATTTGATAATGAATTATTATATTAGGATCAAAGGTTTTCTCCTTTTCTGTTTCCTCATACAGAAACCAACTACTGTGGGAAATTTCTCTTTTGCCAAGATTTATCCAGGCCAAAATCTAATCAGAGAGTAAAAACAACTCTATGTTTGAACTAATAGATATATTTCTGCTTATTGTGTTTGCTCTGATTAGTCTGAGTAAAGGTCAATTTTCCCTCTTATTAAGATAAGTAATATGGAAATTAATGTCTCTTTGACCAAGACTTGAGTGACCTAAGTCATGTACCCTAAGACTTTTATTTTAATATATAGCCCATGCCTTCAGTGTGTTAACCAATCCAAGTTGATTGCTACCCTCAAGAATATCCACTCTTTAAAGGGCATTATAGGCCTTTGGTCTAAGAGAAAGGATCAAATGACTACCCTTTTACTAATAATCTGCAAGCTTCATTAACAAAATAATTAGATTACCCAGAAATGATGTCTCTTAATCTGCAAGCTTTATTAACAAAATAATTAGATTACCCAGAAATGATGTCTCTTGAACCTTTTTAATCATCACATTACTAGAATGTGTTCTCCTTGAGAGCAAAGATTATTGTATTTTTCTATTTGTATTCCCAATACTATCACAGTGTTTTGTCTATAGTCAGCATAAGCTGATTCAACTGATGCTTTTTTTTCATTATTTCATTTATTTCTTTTCTTTTCATTTTTTTTTTTTGCTGAGGCAATTGGGGTTAAGTGACTTGCCCAGGGTCACACACTAGGAAGTGTTCACTTAGTTTCATTTATTTCAACTTCTCAAAATGACTTATTTAAAATGCTAAACTATAAGGTTCATTTATGAGTTTAATCATTTGTCTAAAATTGTATTATTTTAATCAGTTGCTTAAATGCTGTTTTATTTTGTATTTTGGAAAAATAAATTCTGATTATCTTTATCATTTGAGTCAAAAATAATCCTTGAGAAAGATGTTAACAAAGGGCTAAAGGCCAAGCAAAAAGGAAATTAACCTTGGCCGGCGTTTAAATAGTTTGTAGAGTAATTCAGCATGATGACTGCTAAGGTCAGCAAACTCTTTTTTAAATCCACGTTCTATAACCTGTGGGAAAAAACATATAATCACTGGAAATGTAGTTTATTTGAAAACTTTTTATTAACTGACATTTCTTCTTCAAAATTCTATTGTTTCTCATTTTGAGAAATAGCAATACATGAAAACATATGTTAGGGAATATTCATTCACTATGCAAAAGGTTTCACCTAGTTTTTTTAAAGGTGAATTTAATTGGTTAAATATAATTAATTAGTAATACTTGTTACTAAAGAATAATAAAAAATAATTGTTAAAATATTTCTGTAAGAATTATAAACCGTAGACAAGAAAGAATCTTAGGAGATCATCAAATCCAACTCCCTCATTTTACACATAAGGAAAATGAGGCCAAGAGAGGGAAAAATGATCTGATTTAACAAAATTCAGCTCACATATGCATTTTCAGGAATGTCACAAAGTGAGGTGATCTGGTACTTAAGAACAAAAGTAAAAATGGAAATAGAAAAATCATTTTCATTCCTTCCCTCTCAAATCCAGGAATTTAGAGGTAACTCTACGTACAGGAATAGATGGAGGATTCTTACTTTGTCCTCTGCAACTAAATTGTCATAGTTTTCTCTGTATGTATCAACTTCATCTCTGGCCATGAAGACTTCCTTGGAAGTATTTT
>JAJPUD010002562.1:254123-278427 GCA_023553655.1 Myrmecobius fasciatus
TTCTTCCCTATTCACTTAAAAAATGGTCAAATCTCCCCATCTTTAAAAACATTCATTTAATCTACCATATTTCCATGTGATTTTCCTTTTCTTAGCCAAACCCCTAAAACAAGCTATCTACACTGGTTGCTTCCTCTTGTTTTGCTTATTCCTAAATCCTAAATTTCTCAGGCTCATCACCCAATTGTAGTTGTTTTCCCTAAAGTTACTACTGAATTCTTATGGGACAAATCTGATGTTTTTTCAGTCCTCATTCTTCTTGACTTTTCTGCTAAATTTAAATTGTTGATCATTCTTTCTTTTTTTGTGTCTGTCACTACTCTCTTTTAGTTCTCTTATTTCTGCCTACTTTTTCTTAGTCTTCTTTTGTGATTTATCATTCATATCACACTTTCTAGCTGTAGGTGTTCCAAAAGTTCTATTTGGGCTCTCTTCTTCTTTCTCAATCTTCTTATCTTTCCATGTACTATCTCATTAGATCCCATAGGTTTCATTTTCATCTCTATGCCTCATAAATCTTTATATCCAACCCTAATCTTTATCCTGAGTTACCCATCACCAACTTACTTTTGGAAATTTAAAACTAGATGTACTAGATACATTTTAAATGCAATATGTTCATTACATGACCCGTTATCTTTCTCTAAAATCTACCTTTCTTCCATCCAACTTAACTTCACATATACAAAATCTGGTCATTTCTGCCTCTACATTTCTTGCATCCAATCTTTTCTGTCTACTCCTATAGCCACCACTTCCTTAGTTTAGTCTGTCAGTACCTCTTATCTATATTATTACAATGTCTTCTAAGTGATCTCCCGGCTAAAATTTTCTGTCTATTTCAATCTATCCTCCACACAATTGCCAAAGTGATTTTCCTTAATCCTGTATCCAATCCCTATTCACTAAACTCTAGCACCTCTGTCTTGCCTTGAGGATTAAATAAAAACTCTTCTGTTTGGTTCTTAAATGCCTAAAATAGAGAACAGAGTTTCAGTTCCACTTTTTAGCCCAATCCTTAAGCCTGATGAGGAATGACTAGAGTAGAAATCCCAGGACAAAAGAGCAGTTCTGTTGCTTTGAACCAGCAGAATTTTCCATCTGGCTGATAAGGGCTGAATCCAGCAAAATTCTACTTTTGCTCAGACTCAAATACAGATCAGAAACTTTTCAGAGCTCATATAGGAATGAGGGGAGCAATCACATTTTGCCCGGAATCAGACTATTTTGGGAACAACAAAAACTTGCAGGGCCCCAGCTTAAGCTGTCTCTGAAATCTTAGAAAGCATAACACCAAGTCCAAATACACTAAGTAGTCTGAAAGAATAAGAAAACAGAAAAAGAATCCCACCATAAAAGCAATTATGCTGAGAGGTGAGACATAAACCCCAAAGAAGAGTGGCATGAAACTGGAAACTGAGTGGATGCCCATCAATTGGTTGCACATGTTTAACATATATTAAATCACTTGCCGACTGGGGGAAAGAGGGAAGGAAGGGAAAAAAACCCCTAGAACACAGGGTTTCGTAGGGATGAATGTCAAAAATTGTCCATGTATATATTTTGAAAATAAAAAGCTATAATTAAAAAAAAACCCAAAAGAAGAGAATGACTACAAAGAGACCCCCACAAGGAAAACCCCAAGGAACATTGTTGCAAAACTTCAGAACTACAATCTCAAGAAAGAAATACTGTGAGTTCCCAGACAAAAGCAATTCAAATATCAAAGAGCAAGTGTCAGGATTACCCAGGATTTGGCAGCTTCTACAATAAAGGAATACTATATTCCAGAAGGCAAAGGATTTGGGATTAAATCCAAGAATCAACTACCCAGTGAGACTGAGCATTATCTTTCAGGGGAGGAGATGGATCTTCTATTGAAAAGACCAGAACTAAACAGAAAATTTGATCTTCAAACACAGTACTCAAGAGAAGCATAGAAAGGTAAACAGGAAAAAAAATATTACGTAAAGGTCAAACCGTTTACATCTTTAGATGGGAAATAATACATGTAACTCTTGAGAACTGTATGTTTTATTAGGGCAATTAGAGGGGGCATACATAGGCAATATACTTTGGCAAAATAACTCCTAATTATTGCTTTAATTCTTCATTGGTGGCACATTTACCTTTTTTCATTTTTGATGTTAACAATTTGATTTTTTGGAAAATTGGAAAATATTAGAATTGGAAAAATATTAATTGCTCATGGGTAGGCTGAGCTAATATAGTAAAAATAACAATACCTAAATTAGTCTACTTGTTCAGTGCCATACCCATCAAACTGCCAAAAATTATTTTATAGAACTAGAAAAAATAATAACAAAATTCATCTGGAAGATGAATATCAAGGGAATCAATGAAAAAAATACAAAGGATGGTGGCCTAGCAGTACCAGGCCTAAAACTATATTATAAAGCAGCAGTCATCAAAACCATTTGGTACTGGCTAAGAAAAACAGTGGAGGAGCAGTGGAACAAATTAGATACACATGACACAATAATCAATAGTAATCTAATGTTTGGTAAACCTCCAAACTCTAGCTTCTTGGATAAGAGCTCATTATTTCACAAACATTTCTGGGGAAAATGTAAAACAATGTCAGAAACTTGGCATAGACCTACATTTCACACCCCATACCAAAATAAGGTCAGAGTGGGTACATGATTTAGGCATAAAAGTTGATACTTATAAGCAAATTAGTAGAGCAAGGGATGGTTTACCTTTCAGATCTTTGGAGAATGAAGGGATTTATGGCCAAAGAAAAACTAAAGCGCATTATGAAATACAAAATGGACAACTTTGATTACACTAAATTAAAAAGCTTTTGCACAAACAAAACCAACATAGCCAAGATTAGAAGGGAAGCAGAAAGCTGAGAAAAAATTTTTAGTCAGTGTTTCTGATAAAGGCCTCATTTCCAAAATATATAAAACAACTTAACCAATTTATAAGAATGCAAGTCATTCCCGAATAGACCATTATTAAAGGATATAAACAATTCCAGATGATGAAATTAAAGCCATCTCCAAACACATGACAAAATGCTCCAAATCACCATGGATTAGAGAAATGCAAATTAAAACAACTCTGAGATACTACCTCACACCTCTCAGATTGGCTAAAGTGACAAGAAAACATAATGACAAATGTTGGAGCATATGGGGGAAAATTGGAACACTAAATGCATTTTTGGTGGAGCTATGAAATGACCAAACCATTCTGTAGAGAAATGTGGAATTGTGCCCAAAGGGCTACACAACTGTGTATAACTTTAATCCAGCAGTGCCACTATTGGGTCTGTATCCCAAAGAAATTATGTTTGTTGCAGCTCTTTTTGTGGTGGCAAAGAATTGAAAATTAGTTAAATACCATCACATGGGGGAATGGCTGAAGAAGTTATGGTATATGAAAGTAATGGAATATTATTGTTCTATAAAAATAATGAACAAGCTGATTTTAGAACGGCCTGGATGCTGAGGATAGCAAGTAGAATTAGGAAAACATTGTATACAGCAACAGGAAGATTGTGTGCTGATCAGCTCTGACTGACTTGGCTCTTCTCAGCAGTTCAGTCATCCAAGGCAATCACAATAAATTTTGGATCGAAAATGCTATTTGCATCCAGAGAGAGTACTATGGAGATTGAATATAAAGGAACACATGCTATGATTTTTTCCTTTTTCTTATGTTTTTTTTTTTCTCTTGTGGTTTTTTCCTTTTATTCTGATTTTTTTTCTCCCAACATGATTCATTAGGAAATATATAAAAAAATGAAAGTGTATATAAATAAACAAAAAGGTTTGGTTTTTTGACATGTAACTGGGGTTTATGAAAATAAAAAACTTTAGGGGCAGCTAGGTGGAGCAGTGGATAGAGCACCAGCCCTTAAGTCAGGAGGACCTGAGTTCAAATCTGATCTCAGACACTTCACATTCCCTAGCTGTGTGACCCTGGGCAAGTCACTTAACCTCAATTGCCTCAGCAAAAAAAAAAAAAAATTAAAAGAATTAAAAATTTTAAATTATATTTAATTAAAACTTTAAGAATTAAAAGTATTTTTCAAGAATGAAAAATGATAGAGGAAAATTTAGAAAAGAGGTGGGGGTCATGGAAGAAATAATTAGAAAAAGAATCAACAGTTTAGCATAAAAGATACATACAAAACATTATCCAAGTAGCATATTCCCTGAAAATGAGAATGGACCAAACAGAAGTCAATGATTCCATGAGACAATAGAAACATTAATATCAAAAGAATGAAAAAAAGAAAATGTAGGGTATCTCATTAAAAAAAAATACCTGATCAGGAAATAAAAAAGCAAGAAAATATTTTGAGCATCAATGGACAATGGACATCATGAACTAAAAAGATCTCTCAATATCCTATTTCAAGAAATCTTAAAAGACAACTGCCCAGATTCCTTAAACTTTGGGATCAAAGTAGAAAGAGAAAGAATTCTTGAGCTACTTCCTGCAATAAACTTCAAAGAGAGTCCCAGAACCATTTTAGTCAAAATACAAAACTTCTAGATCAAAGAAATAAGCATCACAAGCAATCAAAAAGAAGAATGTATCAAGGAACCACAATCAGGATCCTATAAGATGAAGCAGCCAGGAACATAAAGGAGCAGAGTTATGAATATGATATTCTAAAAGACTGTCTATAGATTTACAGCCAAGAATAACTTACCCAGAAAAATTCAGTATAATTCTACAGGAAGGAAATCGATTTTTAAAGAAATAGAGAACTTATAAGCATTGCTAATGAGAGAACCAGAGATACATAAGTATTCTGAAGTTCACACACAGACATTAAGGGAAATATGAATAAATAATCATAAGGAACTAAAGAAGAAATAAACTCAAGATTCTAATATGGGGAGAGGATACATATGTTCCCTGTGAATCCTATCTTCAGGAGTCATAGAAGTCATCTAATTAGATAAAATCTAGGACTATCTATATATGGATACAAAGAAGAAAAGGGGGAAGGTAAGTTGGGGAAATTGTCACACACAATCAGGATGCTTAAGTAGACTTCTATACAAACTAGGAGAAAGGAGAAATTGATGCTTGAACCTCATTCTTATGTGAACTGATCAAAGGAGGGAAGAATACGTACCCTATAGTTGGGTATATAAATACATTTCATTCAACAAAACTAGGAGGAAAACGGGAGAAGAGGCAATTACAAGAAGTACCCAAAGGGAGGGATCAGTACCCAAGCAAAAAAATTCTAAGCTTGTGCAAAAATATTTTTCACACTTGGTAGCAAAGATTGGAAATCTACTGGTGTCCATCAATTGGGTAGTGAATGAACAAGTCATGGCATATAAATGTGATGGAATACTATTGTGTTATAAAATATGATATAAAGGATAATTACAGAAAAAATGAAGATGACTTGTGGGAACTGATGCAAAGTATAGTGAACAGAACCAGAACAATTTATACAATGATAACAATATGGTAAAGTGAAACAACTTAAAAAGATTGAGAAATTTTGATCAGTATAATAACAACCCATGATTCTTGAGGATTGAAGATAAAACATGCTATCCAGTTCTTGAATGAGAAGCAAAGGAGAATGAAACAATTTTTTTTGGAGAGAGCAAAGATGGAAAATTTGTTTAGATTGATTATATGTTTATAATAGGTTTTGCTTTTCTCTCTTTTAAAAATTTCAACATTCATCTTTAAAAAAAATTCCATCCTCCACTAAGAAGGAAGAAATATGATATTCATTATACATATGAAGAATGCAAAACATATTTCCAAATTAACTATGTTACAAAAAAATTTAAAAAATAAAGTGTGAAACAACATGCTTCAATCTGCACTCAGAATCCATCAGTTCTCTCTCTGGATAAGTGTTTTTCATTACAAATCCTTTGGAATTGCCTTAGATCATTGTATTCATCAGAGTAACTGAGTCTTTCCCATTTGATCATCCTTATAATATTGCTATTATTATGTACAATGTTCTTATAGTTCTGTTCACTTCAGTTTGCAAAAAAAATTTAGGTAATAAATTATATAATCATAGAATTTAGAACTTGAAAGTGCTTAAGAAATTATGTAGCCTGATCCCCCTCGTTTTATAGATGAGAAAATTGAAGCTGAAAGATGCTAAATAACTGGGGATGGCATATGAGACCAGGATATGGAGAAAGAGAAAGAAAAGAAAAGAATGAGTACATGTAAATGATTAACAGGCATGGAACATTTCAGTACACAAGACTCTATTAATAATAATTAATAATAATATACTTTTCTATTAATAATAATATACTTTTGCTGTCTGTTTCCTTTCAAGGAAATTGTTCAGTCCTAATTCCCTTGTGTTTAATTCTTCATCCAAGACTAAAGAGAAAATGAGGTTGGCTATTTTTAATTCCTCCTGTGGAAGCATTAAAGAAGGAAAATATGTTAATACTAACACTTGTTGAAACCTATTAAAGATCTCTCTGAGCCACACTTCCTACTCCATACATAAAATCATTTGAGGACCATATATACAAATAAAACTTTATTTAATTAAAGAAATACAATTTTGGTATTATCTTTAAAAAATAGGAATGAGGTATAAAACAATACAATAAATACTCCACATAAACTATTTATATATTATGAATATCTTAGGATGTGGGTAGAAGAAGGGGGAAATAGACAAAGGGAAAGAGAATGAAGGGGGATGTGAGAAATGCTGGGAAAACTTTCTTCTTCACATCCAAATCATAGCTAATCTTCAAAGTCCAGCCAAGTTCAGCTTCCTCCATGTAGCCTTACTTGATCCCTTCAAATCTTAATTGGTTTTCTCTTGGGAATTATCTATGACATTTTCACTTTTTTATCATATTGTTTGATGCTTATTCTTATATGTTATTCATATCTTGTCCAAAAATACTATGAAATATTTGTAGAGAGGAACAATATTTAATATGTATTTTGTGTTTTTCACTGAAGTAATCAAAATGTTGAGTTCAGTACTTTCTAGTTTAACCAATCAACAGGAGAGAGACACTGAGCAAGGTACAGCAAGTAAAAACATAAAAACTGGGGAATGAAGGAAATTTATTAAATTGCAAGAATTGCTAATTGGAAATAAATTGCTACAGGCCTCAAAGACACTCATCACTTTGTAACCACTGTATTTTGAAATATTTCTTACTTTTCTAAATTTCTTAACAGCTAAAAACCATAGCCTTCTGTCAAGTTTCCAACTTAACTGACCTATCTGCAGTATCTGACTACTCCCTCTTACCAAACACTTTCTCTTTCCTTCATTTTTATAACACCCTCTCCTTGTTCTCTTTCCGTTTGATCACTACTTTTCTGTCTCCTCAGTAGATCATTATCCATTTCTCACCTTCAGGCATCAAGCATGAATTTCTGAAGGTTTATTCTGGAACTTTTTTCTCTACACTCTATGAGTAGCTCCCATGAGTTTAATTGGTTTAATTATCATTTCAAATCAAACATATATATCAATATATCCATCCAGTCAGAATCTTTTAATCAATGTTATCCTACATCACCAATTTCTTGCTAGATATGCTGGATATTCCACAGGTATCTTAAAATCAACATGTCCGTAATAGAACTTGTTAGCTTGCTCTTCTCTAACATGTCCTCCCTCCACATTTCACTGTTTCTAATGAAGCTCTTCCCACCTTCTAGATACTCAGCTTCAAAAGCCTGGAGTCATTTAACTCTTCATTCTCTTTCACTTCCTATTTTCAATCAGGTAGTAAAGCTTGCATGTTCTGTCTCCACAATGTTCCCTTTCACGACTCTTCTTTATAGTTACATATCCCCAAGACTATTTTATACCCCTATCAATTCTTTAATGGATTACTGTGATTTAAAATTTTTTTCCTTCTTTCTATTCTTTCCCCTTTCTAAGCCATCCTCCATACTAGCAAAATCACTTTCATCCCATTCCTCAAAAATCATTCTCTACTGACTTTTGGATAAGATAAAATAATATTACTCATCTGAACATCTGAAATCCTTTGTCATCTATGATCAGGTTATTCCAGATATTACATATTAATGTTCTTCATACATGTGTTGTTTCAGCCAAAAGGACCCATGAATTAGTCCCTATATTTGATATCCCATTTAACTTTTGTATCTTTTGCCTGCTTTGCTCATCTCATAGAATTCTGAGTTTCCTTTAAGGGTCCACTCAGGTCCTATTCAAAACCTTTCTTCAAACCCTCAGATCACTTAGTATTTTACTTATCTGTACATACTATGTGCGTCCTGGTGGAATGTAAATTCCTTAGGGCAGATAGCATTTTATTTGTGTCTTTGTATCAAGTGCTATTCAATTCGGCTAAAATGACAGGAAAAGATAATGACGAATGTTGAAGGGGATGTGAGAAGACTGGGGCACTGATGCATTGCTGGTGGAACTGTGAACAGATCCAACCATTCTGGAGAGCAATTTGGAGCTATGCTCAAAAAGTTATCAAACTGTGCATACCCTTTGACCCAGTGGCATTTCTATTGGGCCTATATCCCAAAGAGATCTTAGAGGAGGGAAAGGGCCCCACATGTGCAAGAATGTTTGTGGCAGCCCTTTTTGTAGTGGCTAGAAACTGGAAACTGAGTGGTTGCCCATTAACTGAAGAATGGTTGAGTAAATTGTGGTATATGAATGTTATGGAATATTACTGTTCTATGAGAAACGACCAGCAGGATGATTTCAGAGAGGCCTGGAGAGACTTGCATGAACTAATGCTGAGTGAAACGAGCAGAACCAGGAGATCATTATTCACGGCAACAACAAGACTATATGACGATCAATTCTGATGGACATGGCTCTCTTCAACAATGAAATGTTTCAAACCACTTCCAATTGTTCAGTGAAGAAAGCCATATACACCCAGAGAGAGGGATGTGAAATGTGGACCACAACATAACATTTTCATGTTCTCTATTGATGTTTGCTTGCATTGTGTTTCCTTTATTTGATTTTTCTTTCTTGTAGATACGATTTTTCTTGCACAACAATAAGTGTGGAAATATGTATACATATATACGACTTGTCAAGTATTTTAACATAATTAACATGTAGTGGATATCCTGCCATCTAGGGGAGGGGTGGGGAGTAGGGGGGAAAATTTGTAACAGAAAGCTTTGTAAGGGTTAATGTTGAAGAATTACCCATACATATGTTTTGCAAATAAAAAGTTTTAATAATAAAAAAAGTGCTATTCAATTCTCTAGCTCAGAAATCTGGATGAAACAATGTATCATAATTTCACCTGTTGAGGCCAAAGTTCACTAGCTTTGGCTTAAAGGTTCACGAGCTCTGCACTTACCTGATTGATAACCATTTCTGCTAATATCTTTCTCTCAAAGAGTTTTTTCAGATTATCATCAAAGGCCTGTGTCATTTCTTCGATAGAACCTTGGATCTTCTTTAATTCAGCATCCAATGACTATAATAAATAGTACAATTAATACTTAGTAATGTTCCCATGTTTCAAGGTATTAAGATAAACCTGTTAATTAACTTCAATTCAATCTTTCAAGTGGATCAAGTTGACTGGACATCCATAGGGATGGATTCACTGCAGGTGGGCATTTCTAGGATAGCCTTTGGCCCATGAGTGCTTGCTGTTTTTCAGAATAATAATATAATAATAATTTGTTCTATATGTCACATGGCAATTTCGATAAGCTGTTTTCATTTTATATAAATGATAAATATCTATGCATACTAGTCCTCTTGAATTAATTCAAAAGGTGCTTTGCAGTGATTTTCTAGTTTTTTACAGTGATATGTTTGGTTATTCCAACAGGTCTGTAAGCTCCTGTAGGGCAAGGAGTAAGTTTTCTTCTTTTGAATCTCCAACAGAACATTGTCCAAAACCACTGACAGAATAAATTCTCAAGAAACAAATGACAACACCAAAACTCCCCAAAGTTCTACTTTAATAAAGTCAAAGACACATCATAGTGAAGCCTTTAAATCTGCTTTCTCAAATGAATCTGATCTAATCATGTGAAAACTTCTGTTCACACCTGTCTATCTTTTGTGGCTATAGCCTGTATCTTGCCATAAGTTTGCCACAAGGGGTCCTTATTCTTCCAGGGTTTCTCTTACTATAATGAAAATACTCTCTGTGTCAAAGAATATAATGGATACCCCTCACTCGCCACATATCCAGTCCATATTCTTTTTTATTCCCTTACTTCCTCTGTAAGAAGTGATCCTGTGTTCTTGAAAGCTGTGACAGCCCAGAACAAGCACTGGAAGAGGGTTTTTTTTTTACCATGCTTTACATATATTCTTGATAACAGACTGAGTCTGCTTTCCTAAAAATAATTAGGTCAATGAAAAGAAGCTCCTCACTAGTAGGCTAGCCATCTCAATTCATTTCTTTAAATGTTGTCACTGATTAAAAAAAATTAATTTAAAATCATACTTTAAGGACAAATAAAACTCAAGGAACCCACATTCAACTGTGGTTGAATATGTACAGATAAGTAAATACTAAGTGATTTGAGGAAAGAAAACAATGAAAACTGAGTGTATAAGAAATAGTAACTACCACCTGAGGGGACCTTTGAAGCAAACTCAGAATAAGAAGAAGCAAAATTCACATTTATAGTTACATACTATGGAATATAAATTCCTTCAGTAGAATGTAAACTACTTGGGAACTAGGACTATTTCATTCAATATTATCCATATCATATGTAATTTTTTTCTAAAATTCTGTGCATTGACTTAACTTCTTTATTATGTATTTGTTGGATTTGTCTAGATCTGAGAGAGGTATGTTGAATCCCCCCACTTTTACTATTTATTCTGTAAGTCATTTAACTTTTCATTTAACATTTATTAATTTTTCAGGTTCTATTTTATATATTGACTCTAAGATATTACAATTTCTTGAAATATATTGTCTACCTTCCTTTTTTTTAAAAAAAAATATGGCTTTCAGGTAGTCTAATAATTCTTAGTTTCTCTCCTTGATCTATTTTCTAGTTGTTTTTCCAGAGAGATAGTTTACTACTCTTTTCTGATAAAATACATCACAGACACAGCTAAAAACTTCAGTGGAAAGGAAGACAATTAAAAAAAGAGAGATCAGACAAATCATTCATAAGATACAATAATATAAAACATGCCTTATTGGATGCTGTATAATTTTACTTCTTTCACAAAAGAATAAATAAAATTAGCAGTATTTTCAAGAAAAAAAACTTCACATTTGATTCACATATACTATTTGACTTGGTGCGCATATCTATCTTTCTCTCATTTCATCTACTCCTTGAGAATTAATCCTCATCTTTACTGAGCAGAAAGTATTTTTTAAAAGAGGCAGTGTTGGGGCAGCTAGGTGGTGCAGTGGATAGAGCACCAGCCCTGAAGTCAGGAAAACCTGAGTTCAAATCTGGTCTCAGACACTTAACATTCCCTAGCTGTGTGACCCTGGGCAAGTCACTTAACCTCAATTGCCTCAGCAAAAAGAAAAAAAAAGAGGCAGTGCTACACTGAAAGAAGTAATATTTGATTTTCTCTACTTTTCCTGTCATTTTTGTTGTAAATGATCTGTTATTAAATTCAACCGTTTTTCTCATAAAATATAAGATTACACATCTTCCTTTTGAGAAAATAGAAGTTATCTAATTGTCTTTAGAGTAATCCTGAAGCAAATATACTCTCTTTTTCCTGACCTTTTTATACTTCTCTTTTTCCTCATTTAACTCTTTGACTTTTTTTTCATATTCTTTGACTTGTTTCCTTTCATCATCATTCCATATTTCCTCCACTTTGGAGATCATAAAGGAAGGCTGAGGAATTACCTAAAGATAGAACAGAAAAGCACACAATCCACTCAACATGACCATTCCCCAAATGATAAGTAGCCTAAAGGTATGAACAAGCAGCTTTCAGATAAAGAAATTGAAGCTATCCATAGGCACATGAAGAAGTGTTCTAAATCACTTTTGATTACAAGAAATGCAAAGTAGAACAATTCTGAGATACCATCTCACATCTATCAGAGTGGTCACTATGACAAAAAAGGAAAGTGATAATTGCTGGAAGAGATGTGAGAAAATTGGAACACTAATGCACAGTTGGTGGAATTGGAGAACTGATCCAACCATTCTAGAGAACAATTTGGAATTATACCTTTTACATAGCAGTTACCACCAATAGTCTGTATTCCAAAGAGATCATAAAAGCAGGGAAAGGACCTACATGTACAAAAATATTTATAGCAGTCCTTTTCATGGTGGCAAATTTCTGGAAACTGAGGAGATATCCATAAATTGGGGAATGACTGAACAACTGGTAGTATATGAATGCAGAAAAACTGGAAAGACATATATAAACTGATGCAAAATGAAATGAATAGAACCAGGAAAACACTGTACACAGTACCAATAACATTGTATGATAATCAATTATTATTGATTCAGTTCTTCTCAGCAACATAATGATTCAAGACAAGCACAAAGGACTCCTGAAAGAAAATGCTGTTCATAACCATATAAAGAACTGATGAACTCTTACTACAGATTGAAGCATACTCTTTCACTTATTTTATTCATTCTCGTGTTTTTTTTCTTTTGATCTGTTTCTTCTTTCACAACTGTGATTAATATGGAAATATGTTTTACATAATAGCCATATATAAACTATATCAAACTGCCTACCATCTTCAGAAGAGGGGAGGGAGGAAGGGAGAAAAATTTGGAATTAAAAATCCTGTAAAAAGAATGCTAAAAATTTTCTTTACATTAACTGGGGGAAAATAAAATGCTATTTGAACTTTTTTTTTTAAATATGGTTTTCTTTTAGTTTGAAAATTAATGCTAAGTTTCACATTTCTTTGTGTTTGATTAAAATGTTGGAGTTATTGAAAATATTTTTTGGAGTCTTTGTCTTCCTATTCTACCCAGGTTGGAAGTACAGCTACTTATAGCCTGATCCAAATACTTATATTCATGGATGCCTTATTCTAGTCTAGTTTGCTGTTCTGCATGGTTTACCTCTCCCTATACATCTTGGTGGCTCTTCCCTCCTGAAACACATCATATTTGTGCTGAATTTAATTCAGACACTTGATTACCTCAAAACTCTGGAATCAATCTACCAGGCTCATCATCCCCTAATAAAAGGAATCACAGGTGTGCAACATTACACTCAGCTGTAGTTAGTAAAATTTTATGGATTGCTTGCTTGTTTAGAATTTTCTAAAACTTAGTTTCATCTAGCTAATAGTAAATTATAGAATTCATTCTTCTCACTTTCATATTTCATATTCAACTTTCCATGATTAGACAAAATCATTACCATCTTCAAAACATCTTCTTTCTTGACTTCCAAAACTCCATGCATCATTTCCATCAAAGCACGATGTCTTGAGTCATCTCTCTGAAAAAAAAAATCAAAAATCAGAGAAAAGAAGAAGAGAAAAGTAAGGATTAAAGCATTCAGACTATTAGCAATAATCGAATAGATATGTGTATGTGTATGTGTGTGTGTGTGCCGGTGTGTAGAATCAGGCTTTTCCAAAAACATTTCATTTTTCATTGTGTGATGATCAATTATAACTGATTCGGTTCTTCTCAGCAATGCAGTGATCCAAGACAAATTCAATGGTGTCATGATTGTGGGTTTTTACCTTTTGATCTGTTTCTTACTTCATAACTGTGACTAATACAAAAATACTTTTGACATGATAGCACATGCATAAACCATATCAAACTGCCTGCCATCTTTTGAAGAGGAAAGGGGAGGGAGGGAGAAAAATTTCAAACTTAAAATTTTGTAAAAATGAATGCTTAAAATTTTCTTGACATTTTACTGGGAGAAAAATAAAATACTACTTTAAAATATGTTGGTTTTTATGATATATTTAAAAACTAATTATATAAATATGTTTATTAAAAAGATCATGTATGATTTAACATGCCATACCTGAGCTAAAAGACGTCGTTCTAATTCAAGGGCTGCAGCTATTGCTGCTTGTTCTTTTTGCCATGGAGTAAGGTATTTTTCAACTTTGATCTGAAAAGACAAAGTTTCACTTCATTTCATTCCCTGTATTATTTATAAAATTTAAATTAAATAGGTTCAATTTTCTTTTGATTTTTTAAAGCATTTTCTGGAGGAGTCAAATAACTTGAATTTTAATTTTAGTTCTCCTACTAATTTTCTTTTTCAGGGAAAACAGTTCCATTCTCTGCAAAAAGAATGAAAAAGACTAAGGGATTCTGAAGTTCTCTTTCAACTCTTAACATTCCACAACAGAATTAGAGATTCAAGGAAGTTCTTTATTACTTTGAAGAATTCCCCAATAAATCTGAAATGTCCCAACCCTTGAGGATTCCTAAAGCACCAGACCATGGAGAGAGAAAGGGACATAGAGACTTCTAATGCTTGGCTGATTCAGTTCAAGAGGATGATCTGTGGTTTTAGAAGACAGGCCATCCTTTCTGAGGTCTATAGTGGTCCACTGTCAGGTGAGCTTGATCTCTTGACTTGCTTTGTGTCCTCCCCATGGACTGGTGTGGCTATGAATATGTAGCTGAGCAGGCCTGACAGTGTGAGAAAGGAAGCTTCCTTTCCCCAGGATTTGGAAATGACTGACCTGGGAAAGACACATTTCAGTTGTGTGTAATTGTATAATATGGTCTGAGACTAGAGATCCTGATACTAAAATTTTCCAAATAAGCATATGACATAAGTGTGTTCCTTCAGCCCAAAAGAGAAGTCCTCAGCCTTGAAGATTAACTAAGTTCTAGAATTCCCAAATTTGAGAGTTTCCATTTTTAGACTGTATAGATTTCCTGGTATATTTCTCCTCCAGAGAAAAGGAAGAGAATTACCTTCATCATTTATGAGTAGCATTCTACTTGGTGTTATTTAGACAATGAAAATCAGATGTGAAGAAAACCTCAAAGTGTATTTGTCTTCCAAAATCCAGGGTGATATTATGGATTTGGAAGATAGTATGTAGGATCCTCTAGGAAGAATATGGATCTAGCAGAATTTCAAAGGATTGTGCTAATGGTGACTCTGAGTTCAGTTTTTTTCCAAGGGAATTCATTGGTTATATGAGTGCTCTATGTGTTTCTGTGTTTATAGCCTGTGAATTTAAGATATGAGTATGCAATATTTGAAAATTTTGGACTTCTGGGGATGGAGCCAAGATTGTGGAGAACAGACATGACTCTCTGTAACCTCCTCTAACCTTCCCTCAAACCAATATCAGATTAAGCCTCCAAACTGGTTTTGAAGTCAAAGAATCCACAAATATTGGAGTACAACACATTTCTAGAAGAAGATAACCTGGAAAAAGTTCAGAAGAGGTCTGTTTCAATTGGGCAGGGGGAGTGGTCTGCCAAACCCAGACTGCAGCACAGAGAGACCACAGCAGGGAGTTGCAGTGGGTAGTTGGAGCATTGTGGCTTCCAGGAACCTGGGGGTCTTCTGTGGGCCAATTTGTCCTGATTGTAAACAGGTGGTTTGTCAGGTCTACCTTTTGTGGAGGGTAGTTTATGAACCACTGAACCCTGGAATAGCACCAGACCTAGTTACCACTACACAGCACCCTAAAGCAATCAATTAATCAATCAGCAGAACTGCCCAACACTGGAAATCAATCAATCAATCAATCAGCAGAATTGCCCCAGGGCAAATTAAAGCAGTTGTCCCTCCTTTGCCTTGAACAGACTTCAAGTCTTAAAAAATGGATAAAAAAACAAAAAGAACTCTCACCATAGACAGCTTTGTGGAGAGAGAGAAGAGCAGACCTCAAACCCTGAGGTCCCTAATGGTAAAGCAACTCTAGAAAAAGCACCCAAAAGAGACATAGGCTGGACCCCCTATCACAAGGCATTCTTTGAAGATTGTATAAAGGATCTTAAAAGAGAGTTAGAAGAAATATGGGGAAATGAAATAAGATCATTGCCAAAAAAATGGAAAAAATGGAAAAAGAATGCAATGAACAAAAAAAAATGTACCTGGCCAATTGCAAAAGGAGCTAAAAACAGTAACCGAAGAAAATAATACACTAAAAATTACAATTTAACAAATAGAAGTGAATGACTCAACAAGACTTCAAGAATCAGTCAAACAAAAACAAAAAAATGAAAAAAATTGAAGAAAATATGAAATATATCCTAGGAAAAACAATTGAACAACAGATCTAGAAGAGACAGTCTAAGGATTAAAGGGCTTGCTGAAAGCCATGATGAAAAAAAGAACCTAGTTGTCATCTTACAGGAAGTAATAAAAGAAAACTGCCCAGATATTTTAGAATCAGACAGTAAAATAATTATCAAAATAATCCACCAATCACCTCCTGAAACTCCAAAATTAAATCCCCAAGGAATATGGTGGCTAAATTTCAGAACTATTGTACCAAGGAAAATATATTGCAAGGAGCCAGAAAGAAACAATTTAAATACTGAGGAGCCACAATTAGGATAACCCAGGAGATAGCAGCTTCCATCTTTTTTTTAAAATTAAAGCTTTTTATTTGCAAAACATAAGTATGGGTAGTTCTTCAACTGACCCTTATAAAGCTTTCCATTACAAATTTTTCCCCCCTAGTTCCTTCCCCTCCCCTAGATGGCAGGAAGTCCACTGCATGTTTATTATGTTAAAATACTTGACACGTCGAATATATGTATGTATATTTCCACACTTATCTTGTTGTGCAAGAAAAATCATATCTACAAGAAAAAAAATCTGAGAAAGGAAACCCAATGCAAAAAAACATCAACAGAGAGCATGAAAATATCATGTTATGGTCCACATTTCATATCCCTCTCTCTGGGTGTATATGGCTTTCTTCACTGAACAATTGGAACTGGTTTGAAACATTTCATTGTTGAAGAGAGCCATGTCCATGAGAATTGATCATCATATAGTCTTGTTGTTGCTATGTATAATGATCTCCTGGTTCTAGTAGCTTCCATCTTAAAGGATTGAAGGGCCTGGAATCTGATATTCCAAAAAGCAAAGGAACTGAGATTACAGCCAAGAATGAGCTATCTAGCTAAAATGAGCTTTATCTTTGAGGAAAGAAGATGGGCATTCAATGATATAGGTGAATTTCACCTATTTCTTTTTTTTTTAATTAAAGCTTTTTATTTGTATAACATATGTGTGGGTAGTTCCCCAGAATTGATCTTTACAAAGCTTTCCATTACAAATTTTACCCCCAGCCCCCTCCACTCCCCTAGATGGCAGGAAGTCCACTACATTTTAATAATGTTGAAATACTTGACAAGTTGTGAAGAAAAATCCTATCTACAAAGAAAAAAAAAGAAAATCAGAGAAAGGAAACACAATGCAAGCAAACCTCAATAGAGAGCATGAAAATGTTATGTTGTGGTCCATATTTCATATCCCTCTCTTTGGGTGTATATGGTCTTCTTCAGTGAACAACTGTAACTGGTTTGAGACAATTCTTTGTTGCAGAGAGCCATGTCCATCAGAATTGATCATCATGTAATACTGTTGTTGCCGTATATAATGATCTCCTGGTTCTGCTCATTTCACTCAGCATCAGTTCATGCAAGTCTCTCCAGGCCTCTCTGAAATCGTCCTGCTGGTCATTTCTTACAGAGAAATAATATTCCATAACATTTATATACCATAATTTGTTCAGCCATTCTCCAATTGATGGGCATCCATTCAGTTTCCAGTTTCTAGCCACTACAAAAAGGGCTGCCACAAACAGAGAAAGAAAACTATAGACCAATTTCCCTAATGAATATTGATGCAAAAATTTTAAATAAGATATTAGCAATGAGATAACAGAAAGTCATCCCCAGGATAGTACACTATGACCAAGTAGGATTTATATCAGGAATACAGGGATGGTTCAATATTAGGAAAACCATCAGCATAATTAATTATATTAATAACCAAACTAACAAAAACCATATGATTATCTCAATAGATGCAGAAAAAGCATTCGATAAAATCCAACACCCTTTCTTACTGAAAATACTAGAAAGTATTGGAATAAATGGGCTTTTCCTTAAAATGATCAGTAGCATCTATTTAAAACCATCAGCAAGCATCATATGTAATGGAGACAAACTAAAACCATTCCCAATAAGATCAGGAGTGAAACAAGGCTGCCCATTGTCACCATTACTATTTAATATTGTATTAGAAATGTTAGCTTTGGCAATAAGAGAAGAAAAAGTGATAAAAGGAATTAGAGTAGGTAATGAGGAAACCAAATTATCACTCTTTGCAGATGACATGATGGTATACTTAGAGAACCCTAGAGACTCAACTAAAAAACTACTAGAAACAATTCACAACTTTAGCAAAGTTGCAGGATTCAAAATTAATCCACATAAATCATCAGCATTTTTATATATTACCAACAATACTCAACAGCAAGAGATACAAAAAAGAAATTCCATTCCAAATAATGGATGATAGGATAAAATGTTTGGGAATCTATCTGCCAAGGGAAAGTCAGGAACTATATGAACTAAACTACAAAACACTTTCCACACAAAGAATTTCACCTATTTCTAATGAAAGGACCAGAAATTGAACAAAAAATGTGATCTTTAAACACAGAACTCAAGAGAAACATAAAAATGTAAAAAGGAAAAAAACCTTTGACAACTATATTTCTCTTATGATTATGGAGAGGAAGGACTTGCCAATTCTTCCTCTTCGTCCCCCACCAGCTTTGGACATCATGCAAGGTGCGACTTAGGGAAACTGAGGGCAACCTTTACATGGGTGAACAAGATGGCATTTAGGGAGGAAGGAGGTCCTACCCAAGCAACAAGAGGCCCCCATCAGAGTAACAATGTGGCAATTCTGGGGCCCCACCCAAGTAGCAATGTGGCAGTTCCGGGAGAGGTGTTCTGGATCTGGGAGGAGAGAACAATACCCACATACCTGTATGCCTTATTAGGAAAGGAATGTATACTCTATACTTATGTGTAGCTTCCTGCAATAGAGAAGGATCTCCTTATTGGGAGGAGATAATTGTTATAGGCTAGAGTATGCTTACATTATCTTAAAGGGACTGAAAGAATGTACCAAAGATATAATAGGGCTAACGGGCTTTGTAATAAATGGAGCCTTTCACTATCTTGGCTCTAGCCCCTCATTACTCACGATCTTCACTATTCAGGTGACCAGGCTTTGCTAGTTATATAAGACACACATCACTTAGGAGTTTGGACTGAGACCCCAAACATGGGTATACTTAGAGAATGTGGGTATAATTTGATTTTATTATGATAATATGAAAAAGAAATTAGAGGTAGATAAGGGATCACACTGGAAGAAGAGGAAAAAGGAGGTAAAATAAGGGAAATTAAACCATATGAAGAGGCAAAAAAGATCTATTATAACTGAGGGAAAGAAGAGAGAGGGATGACCATTGCATGAATCTTACTCTCATTAGATTTGGCTCTAAGAGAGAATAACAAATTTAGTATCAAAAAGAAACTTGTCTCACCTTATAGGGAAATAGGAAGGAAAGGGGGAAAAGAAAGGGAAAGACTAATAGAAGGGAAAACAGAAAAATTAGAGGAAAAGGTGTAAAAGAGGTGGAAGGGTTCTAAGGGGAAGGACTGTTTGAGGGAGGTGGTCATCCAAAGAAAAATACTGGGGAGGGAGGAAGGGAGATAGGAAAGAGAAAAACATAAATAGGTAGGGTAAATAAGATGTCATGAAATACAGAATTAGTTATTTTAATTGTGAATGTGAATGGAATGAACTCTCCCATAAAGTGGAAGCAGATAGCAGACTGGATTAAAAGCCAGAATCCAACAATATGCTGTTTGCAAGAAACACATCTAAAACAGAGATACATACAGAGTGAAGGTAAAGGGTTGGAGCAGAATCTATTATGCTTCAGGTGAACAAAAAAAGCAGGGGTAGCAATTCTGATCTCAAATCAAGTAAAAGCAAAGACTTAACAGAGACAAGGAAGGAAAATATATTTTACTAAAAGATACCATAGATAATGAAGCAATATCAACACTAAACATATATGCACCAAGTGGTATAGCATGGAAATTCCTAGAGGAAAAGTTCAGAGAGATGCAAGAAGAAAAAGACAGCAAAATTATAATAGTGGGGGATCTCAACCTTGCTCTCTCAGAACTAGATAAATCAAGCCACAAAATAAATAAGAAAGAAGTTAAGGAGGTAAACAAAATGTTAGAAAAGTTAGGTATGGTAGATCTTTGGAGGAAATCACATGGAGACAGAAAGGAGTGTGCTTTTTTCTCAGCAGTTCATGAAACTTATACAAAAACTGACCATGTGTTAGGGCATAAAAACCTCAAAATCAAATGCAGAAAGGCAGAAATAGTAAATGCATTTTTTTTCAGATAATGATGCAATAAAAATCACATGAAATATAAGTCAAAGGGAAAATAGACCAAAAAGCAATTGGAAACTAAATAGCTTCATCCTGAAGAATGAATGGGTGAAACGGCAAATGACAGACACAATTACTAATTTCATCCAAGAGAATGACAATAATGAGACAACATGCCAAAATTTGTGGTATGCAGTCAAAGTGGTAATAAGGGGAAATTTAATATCTCTAGATGCTTACTTGCATAAAATAGAGAAAGAAAATCAATGAATTGGGCTTGCAACTAAAAAAATTAGAAAAAGAACAAATTAAAAACCCCCAATCAAATACCAAAAATGAAATCATAAAAATAAAGAGATTAATAAAATTGAAAGTAAAAAACTATTGAATTAATAAATAAAACTAAAAGTTGGTTTTATGAAAAAAAACAAAATATATAAATCTCTAGTTAATTTGATTAGAAAAAGGAAAGATGAAAATCAAACTGTTAGTGTCAAAAATGAAAAGGGAGAACTTTCTACCAATGAAGAGGAAATTAGAGCAATAATTAGAAGTTACTTTGCCCAACTTTAACATTTCACTTTAAGTGAAATGAAGGAATAACTACAAAAATATACATTTCCCAGATTAACAGAAGAGGAAATAAATTATTTAAATAGTCCCATTTTAGAAAAAGAAATAGAACAAGTCATTAATCAACTCATCAACTCTCTAAGAAAAAATCCCCAGGATCAGATGGATTTACATGTGATTTCTACCAAACATTTAAAGAACAATCAACTCCAATATTACATAAACTATTTGAAAAAAATAGGGAATGAAGGACTCCTACACCAAATTCCTTTTATGATACAGACATGGTACTGATACCTAAACCAGGTAGAACAAAAACAGAAAGAAAATTATAGACCAATCTCCCTAAAGAATATTGATGCAAAAATCTTAAATAAAATATTAGCAAAGAGATTACAGAAAATCATCCCAAGTAGGATTTATTCTAGGAATTTAGGGATGGTTCAATATTAGGAAAACTATTAACATAATTGACTATACAATAACCAAATAAACAAAAAACATGATTATCTCAACAGATGCAGAAAAAGCATTTGATAAAAATCTAACATCCATTCCTATTAAAAATACTAGAGAATATAGGAATAAATGGACTTTTCCTTAAAATAGTCAGTAACATCTATTTAAAACCATCAGCTAGCATCATATGTAACGGTGATAAACTGGAACCATTCCCAATAAGATCAAGGGTGAAACAAGGTTGCCCACTATCACCATTTCTATTAGAAATGCTAATTAGAGAAGAAAAAAAGATTAAAGAATTAGAGTAGGTCATGAGGAAACCAAATTATTGCTCTTTCTCTTTTCAGATGATATAATGTTATACTTAGAGAATCGTAGAGAATCAACTAAAAAACTATTAGAAATAATCCACAAATTTAGCAAAGTTGCAGGATACAAAATAAATCACCATAAATCATCAACATTTTTATACATAACTAACAAAATCCAACAGCAAGAGATATAAAGTGAAATTCCATTTAAAACAACTGTCGATAGTATAAAATATTTGGAAATATATCTGCCAAAGGAAAATCAGCAACTAAATGAGCAAAACTACAAAACACTTTCCACACAAATAAAATCAGATCTAAACAATTTGAAAAATATCAAGTGCTCTTGGATAGGCTGAGCGAATATTATAAAGATGACAATATTACCTAATCTATTTATTTGGTGCTATACCAATCAATTCCCTTCTCTTCTTCTTCTTTCCTTTGAAAGGGTAAAATATATTTCTATACCAAATTGAGTATTATTCCAAGGCAATTCCAATGAAAAGTCTCACATGCTTCCCCCAGATCTCTCCCATTTACCCCTAAACTATAAAATCTTTTTTTTGCCTCTTTTATGTGAGATAGTATTGCCCCATTCTACCTCTTTCTTTCCCCTCTCCCAATGCATACCTCTTTCTTACACTTTTATTTTTTAAAATATCCTCCAGTCATATTCAACTCACACTTATGCCTTCTGGCTATCTATACTCCTAATTGCCCTAATGATGAGAAAATTCTTAGGAATTACAAGTACCTTCCAAAGTAGGAATATAAACAGTTTAAATTTATTGAATTCCTTATTTTCTTTCCTGTTTACCTTTTATTCTTCTTTTTTACCTTATATTAAAGAGTCAAATTTTTCTATTCAGTTTTGGTCTTTCACTAAGAATTCTTGAAAATCCTCTATTTTAGTTTTGCTAAGTAGGTGATTGTTGGTTGTAATCTTAAATCCTTTGTCTTCTGGAATGTAATAGAAGCTGTTAAATTTTATAAACATAAACATAAATTTATGTTATTCTGACTGTGGCTCCATGGTATTTAAAATGTTTCTTTCTAGCTGTTTGCAATATTTTTTCCTTGACTTGGGAGCTCTGGGTTTAATTATAATATTTCTGGGAGTTTTCATTTTATGATCTCTTTCAGGAGGCAATTGACTAATTCTTTCAATTTCTGTTGTCTCATCGAATCAATAACTTAAATTTTGTCTAATTTTAGTTCTTAAAATTTATTTTCTTCAGTGAGCATTTATACCTCTTTTTCCATTTGCTGCCAAATGGAAGCTCTTTTCAGGAGCTCTTTTCTTCAGTAAATTTTTGTACATCTTTTTCTATTTCGTCAATTCTGCTTTATAAGGTATTCTCTTCATTAGATTTTTGCACTTCTTTTACCATTTGGCCTATCTTGTTTTTTTGTTTTGTGTTTGTGTTTTTGTTTTTTTGCTGAGACAACTGGGGTTAAGTGACTTGCTCAGAGTCACACAGCTAGGAAGTGTTAAGTGTCTGAGACCAGATTTGAACTCAGGTCCTCCTGACTTCAGGCTGGTGCTCTATCCACTGGACCACCTAGCTGCCTCTATCTTGTTTTTTAAGATATTTTTTTCTTCAGCATTTTTTGTGTGCTTCCCTTACCAAGCTGTTGACTCTTTTTTCATGATTTTCTTTCATCATTATAATTTCTTTTCCCTACTTTTCATATACTTCTCATTTGATTTCTAATCAAATACTCTTTGAGCCCTTCTAGGATTTCCTTTTTGAGCCTGAGACAAACTCACATTTTTGAGATTTTGGATACAGCAGTTTTGACTTCATAGTCGTCTGCTGAGTTTCTGTTTTTATCTTCTCTGTAACCTTTTTTAAAAATGGTATTTTATTTTTCCTAATATTTTCAACATTCCTCTTTGCAAAGCCTTGTGTTTCAAAGTTTTCTCCTTCCTTCCTTTACTTTCCTCTCTCCCCAAGATAGCAAATAATTCACTAAACATGTGCAATTCTTTCAAATATTTTCACATTCATCACACTGCATAAGAAAAATCAGATCAAAAGAGAAAAAACAAAAGAAAGAAAAAAACAATAAGGAATTGACAACAATGAAAAGGTAAAAATAATGATGCACATTCAATCTCCATAGTTCTCTTTATGGATGTAGATGCTTCTCTACATCACAAATCTATTGGAATTGCCTTGAATCACCGCCTTATTGAAAGAGCCAAGGGCATCACAGTTGTTCATCACATAATCTTGTTACTCGGTACACGTTTTTTTTTTTTTTTGTTTGTTTGTTTTTTTCTGCTCATTTCACTTAGCATCAGTTCATGTAAGTCTTTCCAGGCTTTTCTAAAATCAGCCTGCTTATTTGGATCTATGCTCAAAAAGTCATCAAACTGTGCATACCCCTTGACCCAGCAGCATTTCTATTGGGCTTATATCCCAAAGAGATCTTAGAGGAGGGAAAGGGACCCACATGTGCAAGAATGTTTGTGGCAGCCCTTTTTGTAGTGGCAAGAAACTGGAAACTGAATGGATGCCCATCAATTGCAGAATGACTGAATAAATTATGGTATATGAATGTTATGGAATATTATTGTTCTGT
>JAJPUD010002562.1:288427-311666 GCA_023553655.1 Myrmecobius fasciatus
CAGTGTCCCAGTTTTCCCACATCCCCTCCAACAGTTATCATTATCCTTTCCTGTCATTTTAGCCAATCTGACAGGTGTGTAGTGGTATCTCAGAGTTGTCTTAATTTGCATTTCTCTGATCAATAGTGACTTGGAGCACCTCATTTCATAATTTTCTCTAGTTTTTCTTAGGCCATGAATTCCTTCTTTTTCCACAGATCTGAGGTAAGTTTATCCCTTTGGTCTTCAAATTTGTTTAATTTCATTCCTTTATGTTCATGAACCCACTTTCACCTTACCTTGGTATAAGGTGTTAGATTATTAGTCAATGCCTAGTTTTTGCTATACTATTTTTCAGTTTCCCCAGCAATTTTTAATAGTGAATACTTATTGAGTTTTTTAGTTTATGAAGCACTAGATTTTTATAGTCATTGAGTTTTGTGTCTTGTGAATATAACCTATTTCACAGATTTACTACTCTTATTTCTTAGACAGTACTAGTTTTGATAACCACAACTTGATAATACAGTTTTAGGTCTGGTATGGCTAAGCTACCTTCCTTCACATTTTTCATTAATTCTATTGAAATTTTTGACTTTTGGTCTTTTAGATGAATTTTGTTACTTTTTCTAGCTGTATAGAATAACTTTTTTTGGTAGTTTGATTGGTGTGGCACTGAATAAGTAGATTAATTTAGATAGAAATATCATTTTTATTATATTAGCTCAGTCTACCCATGAGCTACTGCTATTCTTACAATTGTTCAGATCTAATTTTGGGTGAAAAGTGTTTTGCAATTGCATTCATAAAGTTCCTGACTTTGTTTTGGCAGGAAGACTTCCAAATATATCTTCTTTGTTTATTTTCAATGGGGTTTCTTTTTTTATCTCTTGCTGCTGGGCTTTTCTGGTAACAAAAAGAAATTCTGATGCTTTATATGGGTTTATTTTTATCTTGCCATTTTGTTAAAGTTGTTTCTAGTAGTTTTTTAGTTGATTCTCTAGGATTCTCTAAATATACCATCACACATGCAAAAAAGTAATAGTTTTCTTTCCTCGTTACCTACTTTTATTCTTTCAATTTTTTTTTCTTTTATTGCTAAAGCTAACATTTCTAGTACAATATTGAATAATAGTGGCCACAATGGACAACCTTGTTTTACTCCTGATATTATTGGGAATGCTTCTAGCTTATCCTTGTTACATATAATACTTGCTGATGGTTTTAGATACTATTTATAATTTTAAGGAAAACTCCATTAATTTCTATGTTCTCTAGTGTTGTTAGGAATGAGTGTTTTTTTTCAAATGCTTTTTCTACATCTATTGAGATAATTGTATGATTTTTGTTAGTTTTGTTACTGACATGGTCAATTTTTTATTTTTCCTAATATTGCATCAGCCCTGCACTCCTGGTATAAATCTCACTTTGTCACAGTGTTATGTCCTGGTGATAAACTATTGTAATCTCTTTGTTAAGAGATTTTATTTAAGATTTTCACATCAATATTCATTAGAGAAATTGGTCTATAATTTTCTTTCTCTGTTTTGGTCTTTCTTTGCTTTGGTGTCAGTACCATATCTCTGTCATAATGGGCTCCTCCTTCTCCTATTTTCCCAAGTAGTTTGTATAGTATTTCAATTGTTCTTTAAATGTTTCATAGAATTCACTTGCAAATCCATCTGGTCCTAGAGATTAGGTCACAAAAATTAGATCATTTACTATCTATTTTTTCTTGCAACTCACTTAACTTCTCTAAGAATCTGAATATTATACTACTTGGTGCATATATGTTTAGTATTGATATTACTTCATCATCTATGGTATCCTTTAGCAAGATATAGTTTCCTTCCTTATATCTTTTAATTAGATTTTTGCTTTTGCTTAGTTTGAGATCATGATCACTATCCCTACTTTTTCACTTCAGCTGAAGCATAACAGATTCTACTTTGTGTATATCTTTACTGTGTGTATATCTTTCTGTTTCAAGTATGTTTCTCATACTCAACATATTGTAGGATTCCAGCTTTTAATCTACTCTGCTATTCACTTCCATTTTATGGGAGAGTTCATTCCATTAACATAAATAGTTAAGATGACTAAGTCTTATTATCTATATCCTAATTTTCCCAGGTTATACTTTTTTCTCTCCTTTTACCCTTTCCCTTCTCATTAGCATTTTGCTTCTGACCCCCCATCTCTTTCAATATGCCCTCCATTTTTCAGGCCCTCCTTATTCTTTTCCCCTTCTACTTCCTTTTTCAAGCTGTTACCAAAAACTTTCATAATTCTCCTGCACCTCTCATTTTTCTTCTATCTCTTTTTTAAGATTCTTCTTGAGTTCTTATAAGAGAGCCTTTTGAGCTTGAAACCAGTTCATATCCTACTTTGAGGTTTTGCTTATAGGCATTTTGCCATTGTGGTAGGTACTCTTCTGGGTTTGTGCTCTGCTCTTCCCTATCTCCATAGTAACCCTCTATGGTAAGGGCACTTTTTGCTTTTTTGCTCATTTTAAAAAGTTGAGCTCTGCTCTTAGGGCACAAGAAAGATTGTTCCAAGCTTCTTTTGCAGGGGGACATGGACCTCTCACTGACTTTGCTGGGACTGATGGTGCTACAGGCTTTTCCACTGCACTGTGTTGGTCTACCTAAGTTCTATCTATTGTGCTCACAATTGCCTTGTCTCACAGCTGGTCTGCTAATCCACCAACCTTCCAAACTAGGACAGAGTATCCAATGCTACTGTACTTTGCTTAAGAGACTCCTGCTATATTCCCCAAGCCAGGTCTTCCCATGCTCTCCCTGTGGTGGGCTTTATTCTCCTCTGCCTAGTTGAAAAACCTTTCCTGAAGTCCTTCCAAGATAATTTAAATTTAAAAATTAATACAGTCCAAATGTTGTGAGTTCTGTCACTACAAAACTGATTCAGAAGCTTGATCTAACATTGATTCTGAGAGAAGTAGGAGAGAGTTTAGGCAACTTCCTGTTTACTCTCCATCATCTTGGCTCCACCTCACCATAGTCAGGATTGTTGTGGTTTTTGTTGTTGTTGTTGCTGTTGGCTCATTTTTTTAGCTTGTTTCTTGACTTTTACCTTTATGTTAAATTTGGACCCCCACTACAGAGTGAAGAGCGTAATGTCCCATGCTTTTAGTGTTTTGTGCTGCTGTTTTCAGAGACAGTTCTGGGGGTTTATAAGCTTTCAGTTATTCCAAGGTGGTATTATCTAAGGAGAAATATGTATTCACTATTCTTCTGGCCTGTGCTCTAACCTGTGAGAGACCACAAGCATTCTATGTAGTCCTGGAGCTTTGACCAGAGTTTCTCCTCCCCTGAGGTCACAAGCTCTGACATTCTGGTGTTTCTCTTCACCCTGGGACTGCACCCCAGGACTGAGATCCAGATATATGTATGAATATTAACAATTTTTGTAAAGCAATTTTGCAAAGCTATATAAATGCTAGATAGTGCTATTATTGCTGTTGTTTTGGTATAAGAGGTAAATCATACAAAAAAATTAACTCTAAGTATGATATCAGAATGGTACACTTGACTTGAAATCACATGTATAAATCACCTAACTTCTCAGGGCCTCAATTTCCTCACCTGTAAAAAAAGAAAGTTGGACTTGATTTTCTCTAAGATTTCTTCCAACTCAATTCTGTGATGCTAGGATTCTTTTTTTGTAACTAAATATAGTCCTAAGTATGTTTTATTTCCCTTCATGAGAAGCAGGATATTATAATCAAATGGACATTGAAACAAGTTAGAAGTCCTAGGCTAAAGAACCAATTATTCTATTGAATAGCCATAAATTATTGAGTAAGTATGTCATAAGGAATTCTTCTACTCAATTTTGTCTCCCTTATAAATACTTTGAAGTAGTTATAAATGATCTCATTTCTCACCTAGCTGTACTCATTTTTGGACTCTTTGACTTTTTTACCACGACACTCCTTCCTTTCCCCTCCCCCACTCCAAATTCATCACTAGGAAATATTATCATCTTGCAAGAGCCAATCATATTTTGTTACTCATGCCTTATCCATACTCTTTGCCTCTCTCCTTGGAGACTTTTCATGGGATTTCATGGAATTCAGGAAAGAAGCTTTTAGGAAAGGATATATGTCTAACACCTACTCAGATGTCTCCTCATTGCCCATCTAGCTATGCTCATTTTTGACTTCTTTGTGTTCACCATGCCTACTGTTGGGAACTATTCTTTCCCACCGCTCCCTACCTCTTTTAGCTTCTATTATGTATTGTCTTCTGTTATATTGCATTCTCCTTGAAGGCAAGATGTCTTTCTTTTTTTTTTACAGCACTTAGCCCAATGTCTGGTATAGAGTAGGTGCTTTATAAATGTGTATTGATTATTGAATGACTTGCAGTGATCTGGGACAAAGTTGCAAGCCAGTGAAACCCATTGCTAGAACCTACCCTGAAGGATGGTTTTAAGATCAATGAAGATTTGCACATGTAAAGCACTTGGCAAACCTTAAAGTACTATATAAATGGTAGCTATTAGTTTTATTGCTAATTTTTAATGAGCAATGTAATTAGATTCCCATATAATTACTCTCATAAACTATTTGTATTGATCTGCTCATGAAGTTAAAAGTGTAGGCTGGGTAGTCATTGGCCTGGAGCTACTTACCTAGATTCCATATGTTTCTCTTCTATATATAGAAAGATCTGGTCATGACCTGTCATTTGAACTGCCCTGGTGGGGAGGATGAATAGTCCAGATATCTCATCCATTAAAGGACAAATGAGGGCTTAGATATGCCAGTCCTGGGCTCTCACAGGAGCATCATTGGATCCCTTCTTATTTCTACTGTGGCCCAAAGGTCATTGTATCGATGGCCAGAAATCCTCTATTTTGGCAATCAAATCCTGAGGGTATTCTTGGTCATGAACTCATTTTCCCTTGTTCCTGCACACTAATCCCAATGTTTCAAATTAGGCTTTATTCCTTTCTTGCTAAGAGTCTATGTCATAATTTGCTTTTCAAATTATTAGTACCAAAGTCCCATAACTACTAAAATAGACAATGACAACTACTTGCTAATTAGTATAGTAGGCCAGTCACTTAACTCTACTGACCTTCATTTTCCTTATCATTACAGTGAATATGATAATAATTTCTCTGACCATAAAGTTGTGAGGAGTTATAAACTGTAAAGCATGATATGAATGTGAGCTTTCATTAAAATTATCATAGTTAATTGATCAGAGAAATGCAAATCAAGACAACCCTTAGGTACCACTTCACACCTGTCAGATTGGCTAAAATGACAGGAAAAGATAACGATGAATGTTGGAGGGGATGTGGGAAAACTGGGACACTGATACATTGTTGGTGGAACTATAAACGGATCCAGCCATTCTGGAGAGCAATTTGGAACTATGCTCAAAAAGTTATCAAACTGTGCATACCCTTTGACCCAGCAGCATTTCTATTGGGCTTATATCCCAAAGAAACCATAAAGGAAGGAAAAGGCCCCACACGTGCAAGAATGTTTGTGGCAGCCCTTTTTGTAGTGGCTAGAAACTGGAAATTGAATAGATGCCCTTCAATTGGAGAATGGCTGAATAAATTATGGTATATGAATATTATGGAATATTATTGTTCTGTAAGAAATGACCAGCAAGATGATTTCAGAGAGGCCTGGAGAGACTTACATGAACTGATGCTGAGTGAAATGAGCAGAACCAGGAGATCATTATACACGGCAACAGCAGTATTATATGACGATCAATTCTGATGGACATGGCTCTCTTCAACAATGAAATGTTTCAAACCACCTCCAATTGTTCGGTGAAGAAAGCCATATACACCCAGAGAGAGGGATGTGAAATGTGGACCACAACATAACATTCTCATACTCCTTGATTGATGTTTACTTACATTGTGTTTCCTTTATCTGATATATCATTTGTGTAGACAAGATTTTTCTTGCACAACAATGACAAGTTTGGAAATATGTATACATATATTCGATTTGCCAATATTTTAACATAATTAACATGTAGTGGATATCCTGCCATCTAGGGGAGGGGTGGGGAGTTGGGGGAAAAATTTGTAACGGAAAGCTATGTAAGGGTTATTGTTGAAGAATTACCCACACATATGTTATGCAAATAAAATTTAAAAAAATTAAAAAAAATTATCATAGTTATTGTTAATATTACCTTTGTATAAGGCTTCTGTGAGCAATCTGATAAAAAAGTGGAAAAATCAGGAAAGTGACATGAGAAGGAAAAGATGAAAAAACTGAACAGTACCTCATTATCTTCTACCGTTAGAATTAAATCTGGCTTCTCGCAATCTTCTATTTCTGGTTGCCAGACCTCTTCCCCAAGATCTAAATCCATGATGATTTCCTTAATTCTTATATTTTTTTCCCTCACACGTGCTATTTCCAATTTTTTTTGTTCAAAGGTGGCATCAAACTCATGATTAAAAATTATTTTAACCTGGTAAATAATGTCCTGAAATACCACATATTGGTTAAAGGTTGCAGTTTTAATGGCAATATTATTGAACAATCTTAACAACTTTATACTGTATCTCCCTATTCTAAATTCATCATACAAATCAAAATCATCTTAATTCTCCTAAAAGACTACTTTAATAGAATATGATAAAAATGATTACTGAAGATAAGGAGATGAGGATTCTATTATCAGTTTCTGACTCTGAGCAAGTTATCTAAAAAATGTGAAGCTTACACTAGATCTATAAAGTAATTTCTACTTGTAAAATTCAATGATTCAAAATTATCCCCTGTGTTATTGAGAAAATACATCAACTTCAGTAGCTCCTCACTGCCAAAAGGCAAAGGCATCAGCAGATGTCATGCTGAACTATTTCCTTAGGATTGACATTTAATTGAAGGCTTTGCTCAACAAAAAATATGTTGAGTATATCTATAGTCTGTTTTCTATTATCTGATATTTGGTGGTCTAGAAGATGATGAAAAACACATTTTATAATGTCAGAATATTTTCTGACTGTTTATAGATATAATAGTATAGGAACAGGATATTCTTTGTCTTACCATTATACACAGACACATGACTTAAACTTAAAGTCATTTTGATGAAGGGTGATGATGATGAGGAGGATGATGAAGAAGAGAGAGCCATAGTACAGAGGAGTGACCATGGCATCCCAGGATGGATAATTATACAATATCAGGTGGAACACTAAATGCAATATATCTCTTATGTATACCACACAATATTGGCATAATGATCCAAATTGTGAATATTTTGTATATTGTACAAAATAGGTCAGGGATAGGGACTAAACCTGTGATATTTTGTTGCTGTAAAGAGCTTGCTAGTGAAGAAACTACCCTTTACAATACAAGTCAGCAATTTAAAATCTTAGTGATTTGCTTAGAGCACTAAGAGATGAGGTCATAAAACCAGTTCATGTAGGATTTGACTCTGGGTCTTCCAGAGTCTAAAGCCACTTCTATTTAGATCTATCAACTTATAAAGGGAAAACAATATCTGCAACTTAATCTGGTATGCAGCTTTAAAAAAAACCCACTTTCTAAGGAAGTTCTACTCATTTCAAAGAAAAAAATAGTTCACCTTCAATAATACAATCTGGTTGATTTTTTCCTCTCTGGTATGAAGTTCTAATTGGCTATTCAACATGTCTGTATTTGCATTAAAGCTTGTACATAAACTTCCAAGTAGATAAAAGGGTGTGGTGATAACTTCTTTTTCTAATTCATCTTCATCCTCTTCCTCTTCTTCTTCCTCTTCTTCATGGGGCTTTACAGGATTCAGTAAAGAAGCTGAGGCATGAGGCTCTAAAATTTGCTCTCGTAGCTATGTATAAAAAACACATTCATTATTAACAAATAAGTTCTCTAAAAGCCAACCTGTTAATATTACTATTTAAAAATCACAGACTTTAAATAAAAAAAATAAAAGACTTTAAATTCTTCTTTCAACATTGGTATTCAAAACTGTGGATGGACATGGAAATTTCTATGATGAAATCTTCAGAAACTAAAACATTATAGATAAATAATAACAATAACAATAGTTAATATACATAATCTTTTGGCAATAGATGACACAATAGAAAAGATCTCTGTTTAAATCTGGCCTCAGACACTAGTTTTGACAAATCACTTTAACCCTGCTTATCCCAGTTTCCTCAGTTGTAAAATGAGTTGGAGAAGGAAATGGCAAAATATTCTAGTATCTTTGCCAAGAATACCCCAAACAGCATTACAGAGCCAGACATACCTGATCTCATTTTACTCTTACAACTATCTTGAGAATTAAGTGCTATTATTATTTCATTTTGTAGATGAGAAAACTGAGGCACATAGAGATAAAGTGACTTGCCCATGATCTCACAGCTAGTAAATATCTAGTAAGCTTGAATTTGAACTCAGGTCTTCTGGACTCCAGGCACAGAACCACCTAGGTATCTCTGTTAATTAGTACTCAGTAGTGTAAGGCTGATAGAATGATTAGTCCTTTTAAACATGAAAAAAATCCTGTTAGTTTATAATTACATAGTTACAAATATAAATTAATCAACAAATAATGAATGTTTTATACTTCAGAAACTATAAATGGAAAGTTGTAGAAAGCTGCTTAGTATCTTATACAACATCAAAAAGTGTTGGACTTTTTAGGGTCCGACTTTGTTCTGTGTAGTGTCAGGTAGGTCACACAACTATGTGTTCTAAGTTGTATGGAATAATTCTGCATGGAAAAACACACTGCTCCAAAGTGACAATTCATTATACTCTTGACTAGTTTTCTTAAACTTGTCTTAAAACTTGTCCCTGCAGGGTAGCTAGTTGGTGCAGTGGATAGAGCACCAGGCCTGAAGTCAGGAGGACCTGCGTTCAAATCTAATCTCAGACACTTAACATTTCCTGGTTGTGTGACCCTGGGGGAGTCTCTTAACCCCAATTGCCTCAGGGGAAAAACCAAAACTTGTCCCTGTATAAAAAGGACAAAGAGAAAAGAAATAATAAATTGATAATAATGAAAAATAATAAATTTGTTATAAAAGATTAAAAAAAGAGTGTAAATGACTAAAGGTAATACCTTAATGCGAAACCCTAAATAATTAAAAGTTCATGTGCTGTATTCATTTTCTTTTTTTTTTTGCTTTCTGCTGAGGCAATTGGGGTTAAGTGACTTGCCCAGGGTCACACAGCTAGGAAGTGTCTGAGACCAGATTTGAACTCAGGTCCTCCTGACTTCAGGGCTGGTGCTCTAACCACTGCGCCACCTAGCTGCCCCTGTATTCATTTTCATATTTTAAAAAATCATTCTTATTGAACAAGTATATATTACTCAGCAGAAATTATTGCATAAATTAATGTTAGAAATATTCATAGAAATGACATTTCCAACATCTCTTAGATTGCATTTCAATTAAATGCAGCATTATGGGAGACTAAGTTAAGAGGTATCATACACATGTTCAAACCCATACTTTAAGTTCAGCTACTTCAAGCTTCCTTAGCCGTACAACTGTCTCCAATTCTTTCAACTCTTCTGGAGTTCGTTCTTTCATTGGGAAATTCTGGACTTTCAAATTAGTATGAAAGGACTTGACAAATGGAAAAAATAACAAAGAATTAAAACATGTTTTCAGTTGTGAAAAATAAAACTCTATAAATAGCATCAATGTTTAATGCTTTTACAATATAAATTGATATAATTGCACTGATACTGATATGGAACATGAGGATTTAGAAATGTTATAGAATAAAGACTTTTCACTAATAATTTGACTTTCATGGGGTCCTAGTTTTATCCTCTCAAACTGATATATATCCCACTTCATTCACATTTCATCTTGTGTGATCTTTATCTGTTATATCTTCTTACAGATTTGGCATAAAAGATCCCCTACCTTGTTGAAGGCTTTGTTCTATTTTGTCTCTCTTAGCTATATCAATATATTACTGAAACTGTTATCTTTTTTTCATATTCACTATATGTATTCTCTTGTACTACTTCTTACATGCAATTAATTGTAGACTACTCAAGTCACATGATACAACTTATACCTCCCATGCAGCTTTCCAGCAATTTGGATTATTCATTATTTTGACTCTTCTCGGTGTTTCATCAATTGCAGTCATATAGTATTGCTGAGTGAATACTAGTGTCAATGTGATGGCCTTTGAATAGTTGCAAAGTGTAGGATTATGATGAGTATTATGCAGCTTCTCAAATGTAATCTACTTTGAACCTGCTCTTCAATTATAGACTCATTGTCTGCAGTGCCCATTCAAAATATACCAACTGATCCACTCGATGGGCTGTGTCTCCAGCTGTGTCATGGTCTAGGATGATATACATTTTCTATCTACTTTGTTTTTCTGGCATTAATAGTGACTTTTCCAGCTTTAATAGTTAATAGTGGCAGATCCATCTCTTGAATTCCTATAGTCTTTGCTAAAGATGGTTTGAATGAGCAGCTAGCAAGGTAGCACAGTGTACTGGTCCTGGAGCCAGGAGTACCTGAGTTTAAATGAGGCCTCAGATAGGGGAGAAGGGATGGCCCAGTGCAGGTGCACCACAGGGAGACCCAAGGTAGAGAGGCTCAGTAAAGGGGATGTAGTGGAAGGTTCTTAGCCAAAATACAGCAGTGTTGGCTATTCAGTCCTGATTCAGAAAGCCAATGGATCAGCAGACTAGCTGAGAGACTTCCAACACAACTACAGAAGGCAAATAGTGAGCCCCTGTACTCCAGCATAACAGACAGGACAAATCCTGAAGCACCACCAGCCCCAATGCAGTCAGTGAGAAGCTGCTGTTACCTTGTAGAGGGAGCTCAGGACAATGTCTCCAGTGCCCTAAGAGCCAACCAGAACCTTTAAAAATGAGCAAAAATGCAAAAAAAAAATGTCTGCCCATAGATATTTATTATGGAGACAGGGAAGAACAGTACTCAAACCCTAAAGATACTAAAGGCAAAACGCCTCCAGATGAAACTTCAAAGGGGGATATGAACTGGTCTCCAACTCAAAAGCCTGTCTCTGAAGAATTAAAAAAAGATCTTAAAAGAGAATTAGAAGAAAAATGGGGAAAAGAAATGAGAACTTTGTCAGTGTTTGGAAAAGGAAACAGAAATTGACTGAAGAAAAAACTCTTTTAAAAATACATTTGGTAAAATAGAAAAAAAAATATACTAAAGAAAACCACTTCTTAAAAATAGATTTGACAAAATGGAAAAAGGAAACAACTTGAAAAATAAAACTGGTGAAATGGAAAAAATATCCAATGAATAAAACAACTTCTTTAAAAGTACAATTGGCTAATGCAAACGGAGATAAAAAAAGAAAACTGAAGAAAATAATTCACTAAAAATTAGAATTGGAGAAATGGAAGTGAATGACTCAATGAGACATCAAGAAATCAGTCAAAATTTTAAAAAATGAAAAAATGAGAGAAAATGTAAAATACCTCATTGAAAAAAAAGGGACCTTAAGTCTTAAGAGAGACAGTCTTAAGACTTATTGGACTAATTGAAAACCATGATAAAAAAATGCTTAGACAAAATCTTTCAAGAAATCAAAGAAAACTGCCTTGAAATCCTAGAAATAAATGATAAAATAACCACAGAAGAAATCCATTGATCAGGGCAGCTAGGTAGTGCAGTGGATAGAGCACCAGCCCTGAAGTCAGGAGGACCTGAATTCAAATCTGGTCTCAGACACTTAACACTTTCTAGCTGTGTGACCCTGGGCTTAACCCCAATTGCCTCAGCAAAAAAAAAGAAAAAAGAAAAAAAAAGAAATAAAGAAAAGAAATTTATTGATCACTCCCTGAAAGAGAACCCAAAATGAAAACTCCAAGGAATATTGTAGCTAATTTCCAGAATTATCAGATCAAGGAGAAAATATTTCAAGCAACCAGAAAAAAAAACAATTAAAATATTGAGGAGCCAAAATTATCCAGGACCTAGCAGCTTCCACTTTAAAGGATCAAAAGGCCTAGAATAGGATATTCTAGAGGGCAAAAAAGGTTGGACAGCAGTCAGGAATCAACTACTCAGCAAAACTAAGTATTATCTTTCAAGGAAAAAGATGGGCATTCAATGAAATAGAAGATTTTCAATTACTCTTGATGAAAAGAGCAGAGCTGAACAGAAAATTTGACCTTCAAATACAGAACTCAAAAGAAGCATAAGAAGGCAAAAAGGGAAAAAATGGGTTTTTTTAAAGGTTAAAATGTTTACTCCCTACATGGGAAGGTGATATATGTAACTCTTGAGAATTGTATCTTTGTTAGGGGTATACTTAGAAGGTACAGATATAAATTGACTTTAATGTGATAATATAAAAAAGAAACTAGAGATGGAAGGGGATTGTACTGAAGAAGAGGAAAGGGGAAGTAAAAAAGGGTAAATTACATCAAATGAAGAGGCAAAAAAAAAACATTACAGTTGATGGAAAGAAGGGAGAGGGATGAGCATTGCGTTAATTAATTAATTAATCTTATTGGATTTGGCTCAAAAAGAGAATATCAACATCGTTTAGTACAGAAATGTGTTTCAGCCTATTGGGAAGTAGGAAGGGAAAGGGGGGGAAAGTAGGAAGCTAATAGAAGGGAGAGCAGAAGTAGAAGGGAAAAGAAATAATAAGAGGAGGCTGAAAACAAGGAAGGACAAATTGAAGAAGATGTTGGTCAGAAACAAAATACTAGAGAGAAGGGAAAATGTGAAAGGAGAAAGAAAAGTATAATCTGGGAAAAAGAGGATGGCAGGTAATACAGAGTTAGTAATCTTAACAATGATTGTGAATGGAATGAAATCTCCCACAAAACGTAAGCAGATAGCAGAATGGATTAAAACCAGAATCCTACAATATGTAGTTTAAAAAAAAACACATTTGAAGCAGAGAGATATATACAGAGTAAAGGTAGAAGGCTGGAGCAGAGTTCATTATGCTTCAGCTGAAGTATGAAAATCAGGGATAGCAATCCTGATCTCAGATCAAGCAAAAGCAAAAATAGATCTAATTAAAAGAGATAAGGAAGGAAGGAAGGAAACTACATCTTGTTAAATGTATCATATTAAATGAAGTAATATCAATACTAAACATATATATATATATATATATATATATATATACCAAGTGAGATAATTTCTTCTCTAGGAATTTGGATACTAAGAGTTACAAGAAAAAATAGACAGCAAAACTATACTATCAACCTCCCTTTATCAGAACTAGATAAATAAATCACAAACTACACAAGAAAGAAGTTAAGGAGGTAAATAGGAGGGCAGCTAGGTGGCTCAGTGGATAGAGCACCAGCCCTGAAGTCAGGAGGACCTGAGTTCAAATTTGATCTCTGACACTTCCTAACTGTGTGACCCTGGGAAAGTCACTTAAACCCAATTGCCTAAGCAAAAAAAAAAAAAAAAAGGAAGGTAAATAGGTTTTTAGAAAAGTTAAGAATGATAGACCTCTGGAGAAAATTGAATGGGGATAGAAATGAAAATATTTTTTTCTTGGAGGTCCATGGAACCTACACAAAAATTGACCATGTACTAGGGCATAAAAATCTCCAAATCAAATTCAAAAAGGCAAAAATAGTAAATGCAGCATTTTCAAATAATAATACAATAAAATTATATGTAATAAAGAGCTGTGGAAAAATATATAACAAATTAATTGGAAACTAAATAATCTAATCCTAGAGAAAGAGTGGATGAAACAATGAACCATAGAAACAATTGATAATTTCATTCAAAAAATGACAATAATGAGACACCATTCAAAAATCTATGGGATGCAGTCAAAGCCATTCTCAGAGGAACTTTTATATTTCTAGATGCTTTCATGAATAAAATGGAGAAAGAGAAGATCAATGATTTGGGCATGTAACTAAAAAAGCTAGGGGAAAAAAACAAATTAAAAACCCTCAATTAAATACCAAATTAGAAATTCTGAAAATCAAAGAAGAAATTAATAAAATTGAAAGTAAGAAAATTACTGAAAAAAATAAGAATTGGCTTTAGGAAAAAACCTACAAAATAGATAAATCTTTAGTTAATTTGATTAGCTAAAGGAAAGAAGAAAGCCAAACTGTTAATATCAAAAATGAAATGGGTGAACTTACCAGCAATGAAAAGGAAATTAAAGCAATAATTAGGAGCTATTTTACTCAATTGTTTACAAATAAATCTGATGATCTAAGTGAAATGGATGAATACTTACAAAAATATATATTGCCCAGATTAACATTAATAAATTACTTAAATAGTTACATTTTAGAAAAAATAAATTGAACAAGCTATTAATAAAATCCCTAGGAAAAAGTCTTCAGGCCAGATGGCCTGAAGTTTAAGTTTAAGACATTTAATGAGACATTTAAAGAAAAATTAATTCCAATATTATACAAACTATTTGGAAAAATAGGGGAAGAAGGAGTTCCACCAAATTTCTTTTATGACACTAATACCTAAATAGGAAGGGTCAAAACAGAGAAAAAAAATTCATAATAAGTCTTGATTAAAAAATCTTAAATAAAACATTGGCAAAGAGATTACAATACTGATCACCAGGATAATACACTATAACCAAGCAGGGATTTTTATTTATTTATTTATGTATTTATGTATTTATTTATTTTTGGCTGAAGCAATTGAGGTTAAATGACTTAACCAGGGGCACACAGCTAGGGAATGTTAAGTGTCTGAGACCACATTTGAACTCAGGACCTCCTGACTTCAGGGCTGGTGCTCTATCCACTGTGGCACCTAGCTGCTCTGTCAAGTAAGGATTTATACCAAGAATGCAGAACTGGTTCAATATCAGGGAAAGTATTAATGTAATTGACTATGTCAATAATCAGACTAACAGAAATCATATGGTTATATTGATACAGAAAAAGCATTTAACAAAATACAACTCTCTATCCTATTAAAAACACTAGAGAGCATAGGGATAAATAGAGTTTTCCTTACTATGCTAAGTAACATCTATCTAAAACCATCAGCAAGTACCATATGTAATGGGAATAAACTAGAAGCATTCCCAATAAGATCAGGAGTGAAATAAGGTTACCTACTATCACCATTACTATTCAATATTGTACTTGAAATGTTAGCTTTGGCAGTAATAGAAGAGAAATTGAAGGAATTAGAGTAGGTAATGAGGAAAGAAAAATGATCACTCTTTGCAAATAATATGATGGTATACTTAAGTGAATTCTAGATGTTGATAAGCATCTTGGTATTGATAGTTAAGGTGGATACAGAAATGCCCTGGAAAGTATATGATGTTACCTGAAGGTAGCTAGTAAGATTGTAACATTAGTCTAAAAGGCATATAAAGCCTGGCACTCAGACTAATAAACAAAGACTGAAAAGCATATCTTCTGCTGGCCTCGGACATTCATTCATACTCTCAGTATTCACTGGAGCTGGACTCCGTCATGGAAATATGTTTAGAAGAATTGCACATGTTTGACTTATATTGGATTGCTTACTGTTTAGGACAGGGGGAGAGGGGAAGTAGAAAAGGAGGGAGAAAAATTTGGAAAAAAAATAAGGTTTTGCAGGGATGAATGTTGAAAAAATATCTTTGCATATATTTTGAAAAATAAAAAGCTATTATTTTTAAAAAAGATTTCTAAAATTAAAACAAAATATATAGAAGATTGAAAAAATACTTACAGCTTCAAACCGCTGATATACAGTATGACCTGTAACTAGTTTCCTAGTAGCCAAACTCTTTGTGGTTCAAACTTTCACTCAATATTTTACTCACCAGATTATTCGAATACAGCTAATGTTTCTTCCCATTCAAAAGAGTTTATATAGCATTGAGGAGAATGGGTCTTATTTTTAAATCCCATCTCTGACATTGTATAATTATAGTCAAGTAATTGAAATCTCTTTGAGCTTCAAAAAAATTCTCTAAGGTTATAAATTATAAACATGTGAATAGTTTCAGCAAAGGGAATTTCTATACTAACCAAATCATCAATCCTTGACTTATTTATGTTGACCCAGGATTTCTCCTGGCAATTCAGAATCTGACTTGTATATAGCTATTCAGAAGAGAAAAAAAGGTTCTTAGCTTCTATACATAAGAGTTTATATTTGATCCTACAAGTAATAAACTATAGTTTATTGAGTTGGGGTGGTAGTGGTGGTAGTAACAGGGCTAAACCTACACTCAGGCAGCTGTGTGGTGGATGGACTGAAGTGAAGACTTACACCAGGGACACTGATTAGAAGATTATTGCAATAACACAAACACGAAGTTATAACTGTTTGGATTAGGATGGTCACTTTGTGGGTATGCATGCTAGAGATGTTATAATCAAAGAAGTTACAAGACTTAATATGTGAGGCAATCAGTTTGGCAATATGTAAGCAAGAGAGAAGAGCTGAGGATGACATTAGGATTATAAAACTGAATGACTGGAAGGATGGTACTACTGCCACAGTAACCATCCTAATATTCTCTCCAGATATTGTGATATGTCTCTCTTCTTTTCACAGCCAAACTGTTAGAAAAAAAACTATACTTTGTCTCCATTTTATTATCACTCTCTTGGTTTCTTGCAATTTGACTCCCACATTCATCTGAAATAGTGATCCAAAAATTATGGGTAACCTTGGACAGAACTAAGTCCAGAGTCCTTTCAGTCCTCAATCTTCTTGATCTCTCTATTACTTGACATTTTAAATGACCCTTTCTTCCTCTTTACCTTTTCTGTCCTTGGTTCTTATAACACTCCTTATTCTCCCTGTGCCTCTAACTGATCTTTGTCAGGCTCCTTTTGTCCTGTTCTGCTCACAATTGATAAAATACTTAGTCTAGGTATGCAAGCCAGAGCCTGCTTTACTGAGATAAAAAGGATGTATCACAATGATACACAAGATGTACTGATTACTATAGACTTTCTGTTCTATTATGAAGATCTGCCAGGTGGAGACAACTCACATGAAGTTGGGGTTCTGTGAAATCTGAAAAACTCAACACAAGGCAGGATGGTTCTTACATCCTCCTAAGAGATTCTCCTAACTCATAGGTGATCATTACTCTGAAGACATGCCTTAGGTCATCCTCTAAGTAAGTGCTGGCTGTTTGGTTTGCTGTGAAAATGTACCCTAACTTGACTCAAATCTTGGCCTGCTACAAGTGGTCTTTATCTTGTTCTCTTCTCTTTTCCAACTTCTTTTTCATGATGATCTTATCAGTTCCATGGGTTCAACTACCATGTCTATGTAGATAACTCAAATCTATGTATCTATCCTCATCTATCTCCTAAAATGCAGTCATGCATCAATAACTGCCTGCTGGATATCTCTACTCGGATGCCCTATAATAATTTCAAACTCAACATATCCAAAATAGAACCCATTCATCTCTCTACTCCCAATCAGCTCTCTCTTCATTTTAACGTATTTATTCCTGGATTTCAACACCATGCTTCATCTGCAATTTTAATCTGGAACACCCATCAACCTGTGTAATTTTAGCCCTTTTCTACCATCAGTGAGTTTCTTCTGGAGCTTCCATCTTGAGGAAGGGTCCAGGCAAGTCAACCTTCATTCCTCTTCTGGCTATGCTTTTGACTTTCTGGACTTCAACAATATGTATATTCCCATTACACAGTAAACTCTTTGAGATTAAGAATTATCTCTTTTTCTTATGTTTGTATTCTCAGCTATTATAACAATGTCTGGCATATAATAAGAGCTTACTAAATGTTTTTTCCTTGACTTGGGGAAGAGTACCACTATTCTTTCAGTTATTCAGATTTAAAACCTCAACATCAATCTTAACTCTTCCCTCTCCTTTGTCCCTCTTAATCAATCAGTTGCCGAACCCCTTCCATACTCTCCTTAATAATATCCCTTGCAAACCCTTGAAAAAATAGGGCACTCATACTTAGCTTGAGAATATCACCATAAGGGTCATAGATTTAGAGCTAATAGGAACCTCAAAAAGCATTTACCATCTGATTTAACTCCCTCATTTTACAGGTGAGGGAGCTGAGGCCCAGGGGATTTAAGTAACTTACCCAAAGTTATCACATAAGTAATCTTAGAAGGAAGAGTTAAAATCATGTCCTTTGACTCTCACTGTACCATGCTGCTTCCTTCTCTCACCTTGCTTATTTCAATGACCTCCTATTTGTCTGCCTGCCTGTATTCTAGCTCTCCCATTTCTCTTCCATAAAATTTCCAAACTGATAGTCCTAAAGTACAGTTTTGACCTTGGAACTCATCTACTTAAGAAGTGACTTTGTTACTATTAAGATAAAATATGAATTCCACTGTTAGACATCCAAAGCTCTACATCCTGGCTTTCAAAAGGAATTTTTAAAAATTAAGTATTAAATGCATGGCAGGCATTGTTTTTGGAACTGGACACACAGATAAAAATGAAACCATTCTAAGAGCTTACATGCTATTTGAGGAATGATATAAAAGAACAAAAAAGGACAAAAATTAAATGCAGACAAAATGCAAAAAAAGGATACAAAATAATGTCCAGAGGGGAGATGATCAGTAAAGGCTTTCTGTAGAAAATAATATTTGAACTTTAAAGGAAAAAAAAGGGATTCTTTGAGACAGAAGTAAAGTAGAATCACTCTAAGCAGACACCATCCTGTGAAAAAGTATGGAGATGGGGAGGAAATGTCATGTGTGGGCAAGGGTCAGCAGACTAGATAGGCTGGATTGCTAAATCTGTGAAGGGGAGCAATGCGAAATAAGCCCAGAAAGATTAGAGCCAGATTGTGAAGGGCTTTCAAAGACAAAAAGGAACTTTTATTTTACAGTAATGGAAAGAACAATTACTCGAATAGGGAGGATCATGGTCAGATTTATTCTTTAGGAATATGATTTGATGACTATATGGAGTGTGAATGTCATGAAACAAACTAAGAGCCTGAATTAGGGTAGGAACTATGTGAGTGGAGAGAAGGGGATGGATGCAAGAGGTATAATGAAGGTAGAATTGTCAAAGCTGGCAATCAATTAGATGTGAGAGGTAATGAAGAGAAAGTTGAGGATAATTGTCTCATTAGGAACATTTGATGGATATAGGAAATTTAAAAAGAGGAGATTTGATGGGAAAGTTGATGAGTTTTGTTTTGTGCTTCTTAAATTTGATATCCCTAAAGAACTCCTAGTTCAGAATGTTCTTTGTGGTTCTTGGTGATGTTCTGGAGAGAGACTAGTGCTTAAATGTTTAAATCTGGATTCATTTGAAGAGATGAGATCACTAATAAAGAAGATATAGATAGAGAAAAAAGGAAGGTAGGGCAGAGAAGTAAGAGCCAATTCTTATAAAAGCTAGTAGTAATACAGCAAATGAAGAAGCAAAGGAAGAGCAGGGTATAATATTAAAGTTATTTGACTTATAAACTTGAGAAGAAGAAAGAGGTCATGCTAGATGATCTCAATTTTTCCTATGAAGTAAGAAGCAAAATTTATTGAGAGTAGGGTAGGAGTGGCAAAGGTAATTTAAGAAGTGAGATTAAGTCAAACAATGAAGTGTAAAAGGTCTGCATGCAGCAGTGAGGGCCCAGTTGAGAACACAAAGTCAGTTTGTAGTAAACCAAGTAACACAAGCTATGAGTTAGGTCCATATGGCTTTGTTGTCCCTTTCCATACTTCAGTTCCTCTCCCATTTCTGTGTCCTAAAAACTCATCCTCTGCTTGCAATGTTACCCCCACACTTAAGTGTTCCCTTGGCCCCTGCACTTATTTTGTATTTATTTTATAAATTGTCTGTGTTTACTTGGTATCTGCACTGTTGTGCCTCCTTTACCCACAGAATGTAAGTTTCTTTAGGGCAAAGACAATTTGGTTTTTGTTTTCAAATACCTAGTGCCTAGCACTATACCCAGAATATAAAAGGTGCTTAATCCATACTTTCTGAATTGATCAAAAATTATTGACATTTTCACATCTCTATAAAGTCTTTATTAAATGATTTACATAAGAATTGAAGATTTTCTTGATTATAAAATATGAGAAAACAGGCAGACTTTCTCAAACAAGATTACACAATTGACTGAAAGTTACACAAGTGTTTTTATTATTTGGTGGTTAGAACAAAACAATGCATTTCACTTAGTACAGCAAAATGAAATCTTAAATATTTTCCTTTAATAAGAACTATTTCATGACCATATAAGATTCTTTGATCAGTTATCTTCTGATTGTTAATATCAAATGAGGCTTAAAACAGGGATATATATGCTTTCCAAAGTTGTTACTATTGTTCTGGGTGATGTCTTGAACATAGTCGAAATGGAAGAGAGATTCCTTTTAGATGGTGAAGTTCCCATATGCTTTTATGTGTGAAAAATATTGGACTGATTGAATAAAGTTCCCAAACATTATGAAGCCTCTCAGTAAAATCTCTGATTATTTGAAACAGATTGGCAAAACCACCAAAAAATAAAAATATGAAATAGATGAAAAAAGCCTGTTCTTCAGATTAGATATTGTCATGAGTAAAATTCAACAACAAATAGACTGAGGCATATTTTCTCCAAGCAAAATAACAGTTTATTAACAGGGTATTTGGTAATAAAGCAGATAAATGAGTGCCTCAGTGAAAATAAAGACCTGACAACTCTTTGGTATTTTTTTTTCTTTTATAGTTTTGGAGAGTATAGAACAAAAGATAGGACTTTGTAGTGGGGGAACAAGTTATGATTGGGTGCAGGACTGGCAGCAGCATATGGGAGAAGACAATATGATTGGTTATAGAGTTGAGGTATGGGGGAACAATATGATTGGTTGGAAACTGGAAATGAAGGGCTGGCAACAAGCACCTCCTTCCCTCCCATGACCTAGAAAAGTTCATAGTCTGGGTCTATGTGCAAGGTTTGAAATAGTGGACAAAACTTCCTTGGATAGCAAACCAGATATCTATGAAGGATAGCTTGATGATGCAAAGATACTAGATTAGACTCCCTGGTATCCACGCATATCCCCTAAATGATTAACAAGAAAACTATATTTCTAAATTTTATGTATTACAAGACAACTAAATTTCAAAACTAAGTTCACGAAGAACTGTGACTTAAGCAGTTATTGGACAAAATCAATTAATGGAAAATTGAATAAAAAAATAAGTCAAATAGTATCGTCAATATGCAATTGGATGTCTAGTCTACCAAATAAGTACAGGATGAAATATGTGTGTTTGTGTGTGTGTGTGTGTGTGTGTGTGTAATGACATTACAAAAGGACAGTGAATTAAGTCCCAAAGTCAGTAAGAGGAAGAGAAAGGCTGGATTTTGTGTGAAATTGTACAGGTCTTTTAACAATCCTAAGATGTTCCTTTATGCAAAAATTCAACTTCTCAGCACAAATTTCTCTTGTGATAAATGTTAAGACACTACAATCCCTGAAAACATTTAAGTTGCATATGATCAAAGAGGTAATGGAACACTATACACAAGTACAAGTAAGCTGCTGCAAAGTTTTAGATGTTCAAGAAGTGAGTTTTTATTGAAAAAATGCATAACTGGAAAAGGAGGTGAGCTAATTATGTATTATAATCATCAAAGAAGGAGAACAAATGAGAGTCCACATACTGTATTATCAAAATTTTTAAAAACCTAGAGGAAGCCATCCAGGTCATTGAATATAGGTTCTCTGGAAGATCTGTAAAATACAATGGACAAGAATTATACAGAAAAGCATGTTCTAATTTGGGTGAATAGCCCCCAAGTAGGTCACAGGTTTACTGTACTGAGTTGAAGTAATGGAAAAGTAAGATCAAGTCAATTAATATTTATTAAACAGCTACTATATTCTAGACATTGTCCTAAGCACTGGGGATATAAAGAACACAGACAGTACCTATTTTCAAGGAGCTCATAGTCTTATGAAGTAAACAAGATGTGACCCACAAAAAAAAATCTCTCTATAGGACAAATTTATTCATTATTTGTTGGATCCATGATTTTTTTAGTATGAATACTCCCCACATCAAGGTTTTTCAGTCTTTGTGATTATTGTTCATACCCTTTAGAAGTTCCTCAGAAAGGAATGATGCAAGTCAGGTGATCTGTGAGATTAGGAAGATAGCACCTGCTGTCAGTAACCCTAAGAAGAACAGAAGGTTTTCATTCCAAGTAGTAAGTACTCAATAAAAGCAGGAAGGGCAAGACCCTCTGGGTTGGTATTTGTTATAGGCTGATGATTATACTGTGACAATTATACTGTGGCAGAGATATGTATCTTAAAAGTAAAGAGAGGGGGGCGGAGCCAAGATGGCGGAGTGAAAAGGTGACTCTCTGCGTCCTCCTCCGAACTTCTCTCAAATCAACAATAAAATAAGCCTCTGAACTGATCTTCAAGTCAATGAATCAGGAAATATTTGGATACTGCTTGCAGATATCTCTGAAAAACTTCACATCAGGTTTGTCTAGCTCGGACAGAGGGATAAACAGAGGACTCCGGTATCAGAGAACTCTGGTGTAGGGTGGAAGTGAGGGTGGGACTCAGCTCAGCTCAGCTCATCCTGGCAAAAAACTCCAAACTCCAAACTCCAAATTCCAAACACCTGGAGTTTATCTGAGGCACTCCGGACACTGCCCTGATTGGGGACAGGTGTTCTGGCAAACTTGCCTTGTTTAAGGAGTAATTCGGACTTAGTCCTAGCCCCCACCGGCCCAGCACTTTAAATTAATTCCCCGAAGCGCCTCAGGGCAAAATCTTCAGCCGGCTGTTTCGGCCGTTTTTTTTTCCCCTACCTTAAAGAGATATTCACGCTGTCTAAAAAAAAAAAAAAAACAAAATGAAGAGACAAAAGAGAGCTCTCACCATAGACAGCTTTTACAAAGAGAAAGAGGAGAAGACCCCAGAGCCAGAGGTTCCTTTAGACATAACTCCAGAGGGAATCAGCAAGGACCATCACTGGTCCCAGTTTCAAAAGGCCTTTCTGGAAGATTGCTTAAAGAACCTAATAAAAGAACTGGAGGATAAATGGGAAAATAAATTGAAATTAGTGCAAGAAGGATACAGTATCTTGCAAGAAGGATATGATGCCCTGCAAAAGAAATATGAAAAAGACACCAATCTATTGAAAAATAAAATTAGTGAAGTGGAAAAAGAGTGCAAGGAACAAAAAAATTCAATTGGCCAGTTACAAATGGAGCTTAAAAAGGTAACTGAAGAAAATAACACTTTAAAAATTGTCCTGGCCAGCAGGACTTTAGTAATTCGTGGGGGCGAGGAGGACCCGACCTGAAGGGAG
>JAJPUD010002563.1:0-28884 GCA_023553655.1 Myrmecobius fasciatus
TATATATATATATATGATAGCTATGTATCTATGTATATGTGCATGCACACATTATAACCTCATGAGCCTGACAACAACCCTGTATGCTAGTTGACTTTCCTATTTTATAGAAAAGGAAACTGAGACTCAAAGAGATTTTGGGTGAGTTAACCCTGATCTGAAAGGGAATATTAAAAGTTATATTCAGTCTCAGGAACCTTCCTTGCTTCCAGCTTCAACGGTTTTCCCATTGCAAAATGTTGCCTATGAAATTCCAATTGGCTCTTCCATACTGTTCAAACAAATAATTCAGCGAATGTGTTTAAAAAAACAAAAAAACAAAAAACAAAAGCACTGTCATATGTAGAGAACTATGCTGGATGCTGGAGAAGATACAAAACTGAGGTATAATATGCTGCTGATCTTATGGTATTTATAATCTAGTGGGGGAGTTTGATACAGATCAACTCCAAAACTCCACTACATCTGATACCTTACAAATGCTGATAATCCATCCAAAGATGAAAGTCCTTCCATTTCTGTCCATCTTGTATTACTCTTGTCCTTGACTTCCCAAAGTTTAGCCCAGAGATCCTATTCAACATATCTTCATTGTTTACTTTAAAAAAAAAAAAATAAGGGAATCAGGATCGAGTACCTTGCTAAGTGTCTAAGGCCAAATTTGAACTCAGATCCTTCTGATTTCAGAGAGGATGCTTTATCTACTGGGACATCTAGTTGCCCCTATTGTATACTTGACATTTTGTATATGCTGATGCAGCACCACATTAACTGTCTACTGTCTTAATGCAGAACTAGTTCCCTTTTTTTCTTCTTGACCATACATTTCTTTAAATTAATTAAACACTATTAAACACCTACTAAGTGCCTGTCATTATGTTAGGTGTTGGATATACAAAGGCAAAATCAAAATAGCTCCTACCTTCAAGATGCTTATTTTCTATCTGAGGAAGCAAGATATGTATTTTTCTACACTGAAATATAAATTTCTAGAGTGCAGGGACTGTCTTACTATCTTGTAATTGTATTCCCAATGCTTAGCACATAGTAAGCGCTTATTAAATGCTCTATCAATCTACCTCCCTACCTTTCCAGGATTTTTATATCTCCCTTTACACCTCATGCAATCTAAAGATATTGCCTTTCTTGCTAGTCTTCTCACAAGATCTTCCATCTCTTGCTTGTGCATTTCTGTTATCTGTTCTCCATGTCTGGAACTCTCTCCCTTTTTATACCTACCTCCTGGTCTTTCTGGCTTCCTTCACTTCCTAGTTTTAATCTCATCTTCTATAAAAAGTCTTTCCTAATCAGCCTTAATGCTAATGTGTTCCCTCTTTGGATTATTTCCAATTTATCCCATATATGTCTTATTTGTACATAATTGTTTATTTATTGTATCACCATTAAACTGAGATCCTTGAGAGTAGGAAATAATGTCATTTTTTTGTATCCCCAGCATTTAACACAGTGTCTGGCACAGAGGGATCTTAGCAAAGTTTGTTGATTTCATTATCTTCTATCTATCTATTTATCCATCTATCTATCTATTTACCTGCCTATCATCATAAGCAGCATTATATATCTACTTATCTATAAATAAGTAAATAAACAAGTAAGTATATACATACATACATAAATACAGAATGATATAAATACATAAAAAAAGAGAATTTAGGAGTGATCCCCTAGTGACTAGGAGAATCAGAAAGTACCTTAGGTGGAGAACTGAGCTTTTTAGAAAGAGGGATATTCTAAGAAGTAGAGATGAGGAAGGAATGCATTCCAAGGCTTAAGGAACATTGAGACAAAGTTGTATATGAATAATAGTAAGTAGACACAACAGAGTTTCTGTTGATATTCTCTTGTTATTCCTATGAAACATTTTGGTTGTAATGTGTAAGTCAATAAAGAGTAAGTGCAAAGGGATCTTAAATTCCCCACAGTTTTGAGTCATTTGTGTGATGGTGAAGATGTGAACTACTTTGCAATATTGCAAGCATAAGTTCAACTAAACATGACATAAAATGATGCATAATGAATGACTTGGGAGGTATAAGGATAAGTGTAATGTGCTTTCCAAGTCTAAGGGAAGAAATGTTATTATCAACAGGTGGGGTGGTGATCAGAGAAAGCTTCAGGGAAGAGAGATGATCTTTGAATTAAAATTATAAGGATGAGAGAGATTTGGGGAGGGCAGAAGGTATGGATTAGTTAGAGGAGCATTCTAACCATAGGACATGGCATGAAAGCAAAACATATAGGATATGCATAGGAAATGAAGAGTATTTTAAGTTTGACTGCATTCAAGCCTATATGTATGAAGCTGGATATATAGCTGGAAAAGGTAAAGGGTGACATTGCTTGGGTTAAAAAATTAAAATTTTTATTTGGTAGGCAATAGACAGCTTTTGAAGGGCAAAACAGTTTGGTGACCAAATTTACATACAAGGAACTATTAATTAGTCCCTGAGCTCTCATTAATTGGGAGTGGCAAAAGGTGGAGGTGGAAATCCCTTTTAACAGACTCCTTCATTAATCCAGGTGGATAGTAATGAGGGCCCACATGAGGATTATGGAAGCAGAAATAAAGGCAATATTTAGGGATGGGAGAAAGAATATTTTGAGGCAATAACTCCATTCTTAACTGGGCACCTTGTGCCCCTGCCCCTGGGGGTTTGGCACAGTCTTAGTACATGTTGGAAGAGAATATAATTTTGATTGGCAAATCACTCCTTTTGAGAACTCTGATTTTTGTGAGATCTCTGCCAACAAGGAAGCCCACAGACCTTTTCTGGCAACAGGGGTCATATTTTCTGAAATCAATCTGTTTTTTTAGGGCAAGGAATATCTATACTGATATACTGAACCTGTGATTTCAATGATTCAAGGAACTCCCAGATAAAGAAATCTCCTTTATCAGTGCAGACTGGCACCTTTTCTATAGTTTATAGTCTTAAAACAGGGATTCTTAATTTTGAAGGGATGGCAAAGACCTTCTTTGATAGTCTGGTGAAGTCCACGGACTACTTCTCTGAAGATTATTTACAAATTCATAAAATAAAATATTTGGGTTATAAAAGAAACCAATGCTTTTCAAATATAGTTCTCAAAATATTAAACAAAAAAGTTTATGGACCCCAGGTTTAGAGATTTGTTAGAGCACTAAGAATTGACTTTATTTGCTCAGTGTCACAAAGCCTGTATGTGTCAGAGGCCTGAATAAAGTTATATCTTCCTGGCTTTGAGATCAGCTCTCAGAGATTCACTGTTCCATGTTGCCTTTTATGTTTTTCAGGATATTATATTTTTTTCCATGACTCTTAACTGTATTATGAACTTTTTGCTCTCTATACATTTGGGCAAAATATATTTCTTTTCCCCTCCAAGCCAAAACATGAATAGAGTTGAACCCCATTCTCCTCCTTTCAGGACTTGATGTCCTGCCAAGTCTGATGAGACTACTCCACAGGTAATCCTATGATGCTCTGCACCCTTGGCTCAATGCCCTCCCTTAGGAGAATGTGTGAAAGCTTACCAGCTCCAAGGGAAGGCCCTGTTCCTCGAGGCAGTAGTCCTCACAAGTTGACGTAGTCCTAAACCTTGAGTCACAGCCAGCTAGTTCCAGGGCTGAAGGAAAGAGGCTAGCTGTTAAAAAATGACCTCACCCATGGGGGCTGCCAAGTGGAGACATTAGACATCATTGCTGGCAGGCAAACAAAGTAGACAAAGGGCAGAAGGAAACTTCTAAAGAATAGTCTAACCAAGAACAGACCTGCCTCTCATTGTGTGGGGGTCTATGAATCAGAACTGAGGAGGAGCCAGGATGATGAGATGCTCTGAGGGCTGGAGTTTCATTTTAAATCAACTTTAGGAAGTGGAGAACTTCACAGGATCGTGAAATTGCGGTGATGGAAGGGACTTTGGTGGCCATCTCACACATCCAGAATGCATTTTCTTATCTTGGCTCATAAAACCCTTTTATTCTTTTCAGATGCCCCCAAAGCATCTTCTGTGGGACACCTTTCCCAATCCTTCCAACGGTATTTCCAAACCTTCTTGCATTTAGCTTCTTTGTACATATTTGTATTGATTCACTTTTTATTTATTTAGTATATGGTTGTGTATCCCCTTGTTTCTTCCATTTAGAATATGAATTCAATGTGAATAGAGATTGTTTCATTCTTTGAACTTGCATCCTTAGTGGATAGCACACTGGGGTTGTGTGGGACTCATCAGGTGCTTTAATAACTACTTCTTCATTGATTGTTCCACTCCAACTCAAGCAATCCCTATATGATCCCCAGATTTCTAAAATGCTGTCCCCTGGGTTCTTTCTATTAATTATTAATGAAGAATCTTACTTAACAGGGAGGCAAAGAAAGCAACTGGAGGAAACAACATTATACTAGAAAATATTTCTTTTTTAATGTTATAGGGTATTATGAAAAGTTTTTATTTTTTTACTTTAAACAAATTAATAGTATTTTATTTTTCCAAGCATTTGCAAAGGTAGTTTTCAACATTCACCTTTGCAAAACCTTGTATTACAAATTTTCTCTCTCCCCTACCCCAGACAGCAAACTGATATAGGTTAAAATATGTGTGCAATTCTTTTAGACATATTTTCATATTTGTCATGCAGCAAAAAAAAAATCAGATCAAAGGGGGGAAATAAGAATAAACAAACAAATAAACAAACTACAACAACAACAAAAAAGAAAATACTATGCTTTGATCACATTTAGTTTCCATAGTTCTCTCTCTGGATACTAATGGAACTTTCCATCACAAGTCTTTTGGATTTGCTTTGAGTCACTTCATTGTTGATAGGGCCATATCTATCAGAGTTGATCATCACATAGTCTTCTTGTTACTGTGTACAATGTTCTCCTGGTTCTGCTCATTTCACTTAGTTCATGTAAGTCTTTCTAGGAAAAGTCATTTTTTAAAAAATAGATATAGTGAAGGAAGACAGTGTTTACACATAGCAGTTTACAGGTAATGAATGAGACAGATAAAGTGGGGTTTTCATAATGTCAGTAAAGGAAGAGAGAAAAAGGACATTTTATATCCTTTGAATATTAAGCAGTGCTTTACTGAGTCCTTGCCTGATATAAGGAGAAAGGAGCCTGAGAATTTGGGTTCAAATGTCACCTCTGACACTATGTGAGTTTGAGGTAGTCATTTAACTTCCCTTGGCCTTAGTTACCAAATTTATAAAAATGAAAGGGGAAGGAACAACTAGATGACCTCTGAGTCTGACCTTCTGATTCTTGAAGCTTTAGATCAGGGGTAGGGAACCATTTTTCTGCCAAGCACCTTCTGGATATTTATAATATTATTCATAGGCCATACAAAATTATCGGCTTAAAAACTCAAGCAGTGGCAGGTGGTTGTACCCAGCTTTCAGCTCATCATCACCTGTGTTTGTCTTGGTAGAGCCAAGCCAAATGATTTCCTGGGTCTTATATGGCCCTGCTTTAGACCCGTGATTCCTTCCCTAGAGAATTTTCCAATCCATTCAAGGAAAGAAGATTAATGTATGTGAAACAAATCAAGGAGCAAAAGTATGTGGTGCTTATTGTGCATAGAGAAAACCCAGACAGAATGGTTTGGGAAAATAATTGAATAATAGATTTAGAGCCAAAAGGGACCTGAGATAGCATCTTTGCAATTAGTGGAGTATTAGGTGCCAGGCCTGGAGGCAGGAAGTCTTCATCTTCCTGAGCTCAAATCCAGCTTCAGACACTCACTTGCTGTGTGATCCTGGGCAAGTCACTTAACCCTGCTTGTCTCAGTTTTCTTGTCAGTCAAATGAGCTGGAGAAGGAAATGGCAAATCACTCCAGGGTCTTTGCTAAGAAAATCATCAAGAGTTGGACAGGAATGAAAAATGACTCAACAACAACAACCAAAAAAATATTTATTTCAATTGAAGAAACCAAGCTGATAAGAGGTCAAATGGAGAGATCAAATCCAGCTTCATACAGCTAACATGTATCTGAAAGGGAATTTGAATCCAGTCTTCCTGACCTAAAGCTCAGCGCCCTATATATTTTATCACAATGAAGAATATGTAGGATATATTGTAGGTAAGGTTACTTTTTTCAAAATCAATACAGTCATTAATTTGCGTTATAAATATTAAGCATTCATTGACTTCTTCTGTCTGATAAAGAACATTTTGCCTTGTAAAGCAACATTTTAAAAACCTAAATGTCCACAGATAACCTCAACTGCATTCATTGATTTGCCAATACCAAGGTAACTTGCTATTAGCAATACTCTGAGACCTCTTTCAAAGTGTTTTAAGTAACATTAATTTTCCCCTAGCACTTAGGCAAATACTACTTGATCATGAACAGTCAAATATATACAGGTTTCAGGAATGGGTTACAACATGTATTGCCATTGACCCTCAAAGGAACACAGAAGGGAAATAGAGGGCTGTTATAGTGGGTTCCCATTCTGGCTCTGCTACTTGTTATCAGTATAACATTTGGATAAATCCCTTCCCTACATTTTAGCTTTTTGAGGAAAATGGATTAGATGATTTTTAAGGGACCTCTTAGCACCAAATCCATTATCATTTTTATGATGGCTCCCCCTTTTCATCTTCCTTTCTCTACTTCACCTGAAGATAGAGCCAGTCTATCAATCAATAAATCAACACTGACTATATTAGAAATGTAGTTTTTACTAGGCAGTAAGTACTAGGCACTAAGGATGCAAAGACAAAACATGAAATAGTCCCTGTATCTATAGAGCTTATGTTATATATACTTGCAGAGTTGCCTGGGCATGGAGAAGTTAAGTGATTTTCCCCACAATCACTAGTCAGATCATTCTGGAATTCCCCTTGTGTCTTCTGATTCTGTTACCCCTAAGTCTTCAGTTTTCTTATTTTCTGTCATTACTCCCCCCCCTCCCTCAAAGTGTAGAGAGATGAGCATTAATAGGGTTTAGAAAGATTAGAGTCAGGAGTTTGTGTGGGTGTGTTAAATCATCACAATGCCTTTCCCATCCCTCCTATCTTAGGCCTTAGGCCCAATACTGTATTTCCTCTTCCTGCAGACTTCCCCAGCCACCTGATACCCATTATTTTGAGAAGAAAACAAAATTTCCCCTGGATGATTTTCCTTAGTACATACACACAATCACACATGCATGTGCAAGGCACACACACACACACAAACTCACCCCAGTGTGTATGTACACAGAGAAAAAATCATATCACATTTTTCCCAGTCTGTTTTGAAAAACCAACCATATATACCAATATAATAGGAAATGTATGAAGGAAGTTCTTCCTATGTATTATCTCTGTGTGGCTTTTCAAAAAGAAAGGTTTGATCATGGGATCATAGAATTAGAGTTACAAGGGACTTCCAAGGCTCTCTGGTCCAACCCTCTCCATTTATAAATAGGTAAACTGAGGCATGCCACACATGCCTCACATGTGGTAAGTATCAGGAGTGAGATTCTAATCCAGGTGCTTTTGACTATTGTTCATTAACTACCTTGGTGTGTAGTAGTCAGAAATTTAGAATAAAAAAACTTCCCAGCAGTTCCACCTAGCCTTTTGTTTTTACCTTCTTCCCATTCATTTTCATGTCATATCTAGAAAAATCTTTCTTAGGGGATGAGGATCCACTGGAGATCCACATTTCCCTTTGCAGTTTGTTGAGTTTCTCCTGCCACCTGAAAAATTGGGTGACTGCCATGTGCACCATTACTGCAGGAATTTTTAACCTTTTTTAAGTCATGGACCTATTTGACTCTATTCTTAAACTGGGAAAACAGAAATGGAAAATAATATATATAAACATGACATCTTCCAGTCCCAAGAATCGGTTGAGCTCTGTGGAATTGATGGCATCCCAATATCTTGTATATGGTAATCATTTAACTGTGAAATTCTTATTGAGGGTAGTCTTCTTGGTGCATTTATTCCCTGATGATTTGAGTTCTCATTATCTTGTATCTCATTGTGTAGGGAGATTGCTTCATGACATTGATCAGGTTGACAAGCCCTGCCTTTGAGTTTTCTTGTGATGGCTGCTGAAGTAAACACTGCTCCACAGCTGGTATCATATTTCCATTAGAGCCTCTTTATTGAAATCATTCTCTCACCAGTAGGACAGCATATTCACAGTGATGAACTTAAAGCAGCCACAAAAATACACATTAACCTAGGTGGTTTAACAGGAATCAGGCAGCAAAGCTAACAGGAGGAAGACAAAGAAATAGCTTTTAGTTTTGATCTTCATTGGAATCTGTAATTCAGCTGGGGAAATGTGCTTTTCCTGGTGAAGGAGTTGATATTTGAAATTGGGGATTATGAATGGGAAATTCAAAAATTGTCTTTGGAAGGGCTTTAATCCTACTCCTCTGCTTCTCACCAGATTAATTCATAATTACTTTAGGCACAACCTGAGGGAGTCTTAACCCCACTTCTGGAAGAACTGAAGCAATTAACAAGCAAAAGTCAAATTATTTTTTTATTCATGGAAGCTCAATAATATGACATATTGTCAATAATAACTAACTTTGAGATAACACAATATTTGCCAGTGCTTCACATAAATAGTTGTTGTTTAGTCATTTTCAGGTGTGTCCAATTCTTAATACCCCCTTTTGGAGGAGTTTTCTTGGCAAAGATATTGGAGAGGTTTGCCATTTCCTTCTCCAGTTCATTTTACAGATGAGGAAACTGAGACAAATAGGATTAAATAATTTGCCCAGGGTCACACAGATAGTAAGTGTCAGAGGTAGGATCTAAATGCCAGCTCTAAATCGAGTGCTCTATTCGTTGGTTTCTAACTGTTGTTTATCATATGATCATGCTCTTTGCATTCCCTATCCACCACCTATCTGCCATTACGTTTTAGCTCTTATCTCAGAGCCAGGCTTAAAATTCTGTTCTTCTAACTCCAAAACTTTCCATTATCTTATACTGCCCCTTGAGTTTATAACATAATTTAAAAAAAAAATTAAGTCCAGTTTTTTCTTTACACCTTACTAATCTTGGTAGGCTCTAAAAACAACAGATTTTTGGTAGATTATTTATAATATAAAATATTTTAATAAAAATATTCTTAAAATTTTTTCTTTCTATTGAAGAGGCAACTACGTTGTATAGTGGTTAGAGCACTGGGTTTGAAGTCAGGAAGACCTGAATTCAATGCAGTCTGAGACACTAACTTTATTACCATAGGAAAGTCACTTTATGTCTCTAAGCATCAATTTCTTTGATTGTAAAATAGGAATAATAGGGGGCAGCTAGGTGGCGCAGTGGATAGAGCACCAGCCCTGAAGTCAGGAGGACCTGAGTTCAAATCTGGTCTCAGACATGTAACAGCTGTGTGACCCTGGGCAAGTCACTTAACCCCAATTGCCTCAGCAAAAAAAAAAAAAAAATAGGAATAATAGCCCCCAGATATGTTGTGAGACTCCAATGAGATAATAGTTATAAAATGCCTAGCACAATGCATGGCACATAGTAGTTGTTAAATAAATGCTTGTTTACTTTATTCTTCATAAATCTTTCCTTAACTTATCCCTTAATGATCATTAACTCCTCATTCCTGTTGTTCGGTCATGTCTGACTTTTTTGTAACCTTTCCTGTGGTTTTCATCGTAGAGGTACTGGAGTATTTTACTCTTTTCTTTTCCAGCTTATTTTATAGATGAGGAACTCACTGAAGCAAACAGAGTTAAATGATTTGCCTAGGGTTAAACAGCTACTAAGTGTCTGAAATTGGATTTGAATTCAGATATTCTTGACTTTAGTTCTAGTCAGGAAACTATCTACCTGCCCTAATTCCTGATTCCTTTAGGTGAAAGAGTCCCTTTTCTCCTTCAAACATCTCATGATTTCCTCTCTGTGTCTCTTACTCACTTTCACACTTTGCATTATAATTTTTTGTGTCAACCTATACAGGTAGAATTATTGAAGGCAATTTGGGGAACTCCCAGATTACCTGGTGGGTGCTGATCATACCTGTGACTGGAGACCAATCCTATTTTGTTAGACAACAGAGAACCCAGAATGAATCTATTCTTTGCATTTCTTTGATTTCTATTCAAAGCATTCATTTCTTAGGATCTGAAATGATAATGGACCCCAAAGAACAAGTGGGGACTTCTCTGCTGACCTGCAAGCGAACCTGCACATTTGGCACTTTTTAGGGTAGGATCAGCAGCATCTTTGTCATCCTCTAGAGATTCTGCCTTACCATGTGTTTCATCTGTTGTGTGGAGGTCACACGATGAGATTAATTAGTGGGTCCTACCCTTACAATGAGGACAAGCAAATTACTCTGACCTTTAACTCTAGGACCTCTGGTTAGGGGTTAAGTTAATTAGAACAATCATTTTGGGGAAGGTATCTGTCATTGGTCTCACTTTACTAAGAAATATATTTGTTGTTTTGAAAATAACTTTAATAATAAAAAATAAATATATTCATTAATTCATTCAGTTGAATATAGACTATACTGATTCCTCTTGAAGAATACCAAGGAGAATGGTCCATAGTGATTTAAGTATAAATCTGATCTTGTCTTGTCTCTGCTTAAGAAACTCCAGTGGTTCTGTAGGTCTAGAAACACATTTTAACTTCTCCGTTTAGTTTTAAAGCCTTTCATGACTTGGCTCTAATTAGCTATTCTATTCTTTTTATATATTACCTGGCTTCATGCACTCTATAGTCTAGCTAAACTGACCTTCTTATTTATATATTATCTGGATTCATTCCCTCTATAATCCAGCTAAACTGGCCTTACTAATATTCAAGTTCTATGTTTCATCTGCTACCTTTGGGCTTTTCTTTAAGCTGTGACCTTCCTCCAAACCTTTATCTCTGAGAATCCCTTAACTTAAAATCTCAACTTAAACACCATCTTCTACATGGAGCTTTTCTTGACCCTTCCTCTACCCCCAGCTACCATTGCCTTCCTCACCAAAACTTCAATTTGTGTATTTTGTATGTACATATATGCATGTTATTCTCTCTCCTAGTCCTATCTCCCCTCACAATGATTAGACAATTAAAGGATATCATTGAGGGGATCCCTGCTCAGGTATGGGTAAGCCAGCTGGCCTCTGAAACCCCCAATCATCTCTGAGATTCTGAGATTTCTCCTTCTGCCTGCCAGCAATATTTTCTCTTGAGTTTTTGTAAGTCAGACTAAGGGAGGAGGTAGTGAGAAGAAATAGATGGGCTCTTCCAGGAGGGGAATAGAGTGGGGACCTTCCCCCAAGAAAAAAGTGTTGAAAAGCCTAGAGGCCTCAAAGAGTTTTTTAAAATATATCTTAAAATTTATTTTGTTAAGTATTTTCCAAATACATGCAAAAGAATTTTTAACTATTTTTTAAAATTTTGAGTTCCAAATTCTCTTTTTCTCTCCTGTCCTTCCTCTCTCCTTGAGAATACAAGGAATTTGATCTTGATTATTCATGTGAAGTCATGTAAACCATATTAGCCATGTTGCAAGAGAAAAAAATGAAACAAGAAAAATTTTTTTAAAAAGATATGCTTCAGTTTGAATTCAGGGTTCATCAATTCTCTGGAGATAAACATCATTTTTCATCATAGATCCTTTGAAACTGTCTTGTATGATGATCAGAGTAGATAAGTCTTTCACAGTTGATCATTCTTATAATTTTGCTGTTATTGTGTACCATATTCTCTTGGTTCTGCTTGCTTCACTTTGCATTAATATCGTCCTAAGTTTCTTCTGAAACTATCTGCTCATCATTTCTTATAGTACAATATTATTTCATCACACTCATATACCACAACTTGTTTAGACATTCCCCAATTTATGGGGATCCCCTCAATTTCCAATTCTTTGCACAAAAGAGCTTCTAAAATATTTTTATACAAATAGATCCTTTACCTTTTCTTAGATCTCTTTGGGATGCTGACCTCTTGCTGGGTCAAGGATTATGAACAGTTTTATAACTTTTGACCTCAAAGACTTTTGAAATGAAAACAACAGAAGTCTGGGGGTTGAAGAGGAGAAGATTATAAATGTGACTAATATGCTCTTCTAAGTGGATATTTTGATTTTAGGTCACCTTTTAATGTGGAAGTTGAATCTTATCATTGTGCAGCTCTAACTCCAGATCCTGCCGTTGAAATACAGCTTCTCAAAAAAGACAGGCAGGATCCCGAGGGACCTAGTGAGTGCTCTGCAAATACATGAACTGATGTTATTTGAGCCATTACAGGAAGTACAACTGAGCTGGACTGAGCAGACCAAAAAGAAAGACCCTGTCCAACAAGTATATACTATTGCAACTGCAGCCAATGGGAGCAGGCTATTGTTGGACCCCACAGCTGCTCCTAAACGGAGCATTTTATTAGCTTCATCATCATTCTCTGTACTTCATGAAGCCCCAAATAGGAGAGACCCCAAAGTTCAGCTGGTTCAGCCTCCAGACCTCTGACTACTTGTTCTCAACAGAAAACTTCCTAGTACTGCTGTGTTCAGGCTGGTTTGTAATGATGCACCAGGACTTTCTTAGTATCATTGAATCTTAAAGTAATAGCAGAAACCACCTAACCCTTGACCTTTCCATTAGGTAAGAGCCCACCTAAAACATTCAATATAATTCTCTTTCCTTCAACAAATATATTAAGCATTGCATGCACACTGTGTTCAAAGGGAAGAGATACTCAGCAAGTTAGGGTCTGGATTTTAATGCAATTTGCTTTCTAGGACTGGGTTAAGAAAAATAACTAAATAAATAGGCTATGAGTGCATCCAGGAAGGCCCAAATAGGGTGCCAAGTATGGGAGGCCTGAGTGGAACAGAGGTCCTTTCAGATAAGAGGAAACATTCATGTCTGGGTGAAAGGGAAGCATCAGATATGGCCAGAATACCAGGTGGGAGTAAGGGTCAAATCAGTCCAAACTTCTGATGTCTTCTCAGACCATGTAAAGTCAGTGAGGATCTATCTTAGGTCTTGATAGAAGCATTCTACAGTAAAAGAAATGTTGGATAAAAATATTATTTTCAGGCAGTGAGGAAGAGACATGAGACCATCACATTCTGGGACCTCACCCCAAGGCATGTGTTTTCATCAGGGAATAATTTCACAGAGTCAAAAAAGAGATTAGAGATGGCAGAAGTTACCCCTTTTAATCCCACCCCCCCATCCCAGCCTTTTTTAACCTCAGGGTTTTTCTGACATCTTTGATCCGGTCCCTCCTATCCAAATTGACTCTTTCCTGGATTTTATGGGGTATTTCACTGTTACTATTTTAGGATATTAGCAAGGAGGGAAGGTGGGAAGGATGGATGGAAGAAAAGAGAAAGTGGGAAGGAAGGAAGGAAAGAAAGGAAGGAAGGAAGAAAGAAGGAATGAAAGAGGGGAGGGAGGGAGGAACTAAGGAAGGAAAGGATGGAAGGAAGAAAGAAAAGGATGGAAGGAAGGAAGGAAAGAAGGAAAGAAAGGATGGACAAAAAGGAAAGGAAGGAAGGAACTTAATGTTTATAAAGAATTTTATGCAGAAAAATGTATTTTCAGCAATCTCTAGAGATTATAGGTTTTGGTGGTTATGGAAACCTAATTTCCTATTTTCCATAGGTATAATGTGTCAACATGTGTTGTTGTTGCATAACTTTTCATGCCCTTTTCTAGGAGCATCATCTCTGTAAAAGTTGAGGATTGACTGCAAATGTAATTAAAAGAGATAATCAGGAAAACTACCTTTCTAAAAGATAGCATAGATAATGAATTAATATAAATATTTTTACAAGTTTTTCTGATAAAGACCTCATTTCTCAAATGTATAGGTAATTGAGTTAAATTTATGAAACTAAAAACCATTACCCAGTTGATAAATGGTCAAAAGATATGAACAGGAAGCTTTCAGACAAAGAGATCAAAGCTATCTATAATCATGAAAAAAAATGCTCTAAATTACTATTGATTAAAGAAATGCAAATTAAAACACTCAGGTGCTGCATCACATCTATCAAACCGATTAACATTACAGAAAAGGAAAAATGACAAATGTTGGAGGCAATATAGAAAAATTGAGACACTAATGGATTGTTAGAATTGTGATCTGGTCCAACCATTCTGTAATACAATTTGGAATTATACCTAAAGGACTCTTGTATATCCTTTGACTCAAGTCTGCAATACCAAAGAGATAAAAGAAAAAGACAAAGGGTCTATTTGGATAAAAAATATTTGTAGCAGTTTTTTTTTTTTTTTGTGCTGTCAAAGAATGAAAAATTACGGAAATGTCCATTAATTGGAGATCACTGAACAAGTTGTAGCGTTTGGTTGTAATGGAATTCCACAGGGCTGTAAGAAATAAAAAGGGAGACAATTTCAGAAAAATTTGGAAAAACTTACATGAACTTATGCAAAGTGAAATGAACAGATCCAGGAGTTCATTGTACACAGTAATAGCAATTTTATAGTTATGATCAAATGTGAAAGACTAAGCTACTCTAATATCATCCAAGGCAATTCTAAAGGATCCTTGATGAAAAATGCTTTCTATCTCCAGAGAGAGAACTGATGAACTCAGTGCAAATTGAAGTATATTTTAAATTTTTATTTTTCTTGCTTTTTTTTACAACATGTTAATGTCAAAATATGTTTTGTTTAACTTCATATGATAATCGATATTATATTACTGGCCTTTTCAGTGGGCAGGGGAGGGGCTGAAGGGAGAGAAAAAAATTTGAAACAACAAAAAAAAATTTAAAAAGAATGTGAAAAAATAAATGTTATCTGTTGAAAAGCATAAACATACACCCAAACAAACACACACCCCTAGAGGAATAACTCTCTCTCTTTTTTTTTTTTTTTGAAGAAGAAGTAAATGTTTTATTTTCTTCTTCTGAAAGACAAGAAACAAAGAGGACAAATCGATTCATTTCTTCCTTTGGCTTCCCTTCTCACCAATCTTTTGTACTCCCTCAATGAGTATATCATGATCAGCCTTTTTTATTGTATAGAATTCAGTCCTATACAACAAATGCTTGACTACAGTTAAGCAAAATTGTCATTGCTAATAGTTCAGGACAAGAGAAATCCACAAATACTTACTTGGTAGGAAAAAAAAATGTCATTTTATAGAAAAAGGGTGTTTTGTTATTGTTTTTTGTTGCTCTCTACCTCCCTTTTATCCCCTCCCCCATAGCCCCTCCCAAACTAAGAGAGCTCTTTTGGAGAAAAAAGAAAAGGTCAGTTTTAGGACAAATTCTTCTTACATTAGATGTCAAAAAGCCTGTGAGATGAATGGCCACTGGTTGAAAGCTTTAGCAATTTCCTGGCCAGCAAACAGATAAATGATCTTGAAGCAACCCTAACTTCATTATAGCATAGAGCTTCAAAAATGTTCACTGGCCATTCTGCCTGGGGATTAGATTAGTTGGTAGGGATCTTAAATCTACTTGAACCTTCTTCCTTTTCCTATAAGGGACTGATCAAAAAAAATTCTCTGATCCATCTGATGAACCCACAAACCAGGAATTATTCATATGGGACTTTGATTATATTTTTGAATGTGGGTTAGAGACAACCATTAGTATTTAGTAGAGGAAGGTTTCATTTATGAGGAACCTTGCTTTTGTGGAATGGGTTGCTTTGGGAAAAGTCATCCTTTTGTGCTTAGTTATAAACAAGAGAACCTACAGACCCTTTGGGGTTCCTTTTCATTATTATTTCATAGAGATTCTGAAAGGTCAGCAGAACTAAGAGTGGACCTAGAATGCTGGTGGGGCTAGTCCCTGCAGGAGTTGTTAGTTATTGCCTCGGGACAGAATCACATGGGAATTAAATGTACTCTGTACTGATAGATTTCCTAAATTATGTTTAATTCCTGGGCCCAGCCTCAGAGAACCTCTTACTCCATGACAGCAGAATCACCACATCACAATCATCATCATCATCATCATTGTTGACATTATTATATGTATATGTTTGTGTATATGTATATAATATTTTAAGTTTTCTGTAATGTTTTACATGTGCATATCTATGTATGTTCTCATGTGACTTCACCAATTAATCATCCAACAAATACTTATTAAGCACTTGCAATTTTCTAGTCACTGTGCCGAATGCTGAGGATATAAAGAAGAAAAGGGGGAAAGGGATCTCTTAAGACAGTACTCTCCTGGAATCTAATAATAGGAATCTTCCAATAAGAAAAAGGGGAAAATGTTGTGTATATCGGTCTTGGTAGCTGGTCTCACAAATAATTCCAGATAGGAAGCTGAGAATCTGGGGTCTTGTATGAAGAGAAGTAGAGTATATTGGACAATATATCTTTTGGAGAGAGAAAAGATTATGTATGTGGTCCTGGTCCTGGTCCTGGGAAGAGTTGTAGTAAGAGACTAAAGCCACATTTTGGGAAGCAAAGGACTTGTACTTTGATGTTCACTATTCCTGTGGGCTCAATGGTAAGTGGGGTTACTTGTCTAGCTGTCTTGAGTATATTTCCTTTTCAAAGAAGTTCAAACCCTCAAAGACATATCATATGGTTAGAGATCTTTATGGGTCTCTATGGGACAGATGGAAGGGCACTGGAATATCAGGTGGTTATCTCTTCAGGAACCCCAAGCTCATTTCCCTTCAGAAATAACACCAACCAGAGTTTTGTGGTAAGAATCTGGAGAACTTTAGAATTCCAGGGTAAGTAGGAATTGGCACAGAGAGGAAGAAAAATTGTTTTCATTATTTATGGACTATTGTGAATTCTGCATTGGCTCATGGCTCAAGTGAATAATTTGTGCCTTCTATATTTTGAGTGCAGTGAAGTAAAAGCTGTCCTGAGCCTGATATATGCATTATTACCTTCATTGCTTATACAGGATCTGGGGTGCTATTTTACCTACATAAGTGGAGATATAGTCATGAGTTATACTCATAGATTTTCCCAAAGCATACTCTGGGTAAAACCATAAATAGCTAAAGAATTAGAGATTTGGGGGTTAACCCTGAAACTCCAACCTGGTCTGTATTGCTACAGAATTTGGATCTGTAGGACCATAGATTACAGATGAAGAAAATTAGACCTAAAGAAAGTGAAGTGTGCAAACTTGTGATATTCTTCCATTATCTTTCTACTTATATAAGTTCTTATAAGCATTAAACCATCTAATTAAACTTTATAATCTTTATTTATTCAACATCATTTTTTGTATTGACAATATTTTAAAGTCAATTAAAATGTTTAATAACCACCTTTTTTAAGCTAATCAATCAGTCAATAATAATATCAAAGTGCTTTCTATGTTTTGAGTGCTGAGGACATAAAGAAATACTTATTCTCTGCCCCCAAGGAATTCACATTCTTGTGGAGAAGACAATATGGAAATGCATTGCTAGATTTAATTTCATACAGGGTAGAAAGACCATAACCATAGAAGGGAAGGCTTTAACATGAATAATAATGAAAAACTTCCTTGCAGAAGGTAGCATTTGAGCAGAGTTTTAAAAGAAGCCAAGGATTCAAAGTAGAAGTGATGAAGGAAAACATGTCTTATAGTGTAGGATATCCAGTTTGAAAGCATAGAGATAGGAGAAATATTTTGTGTGAGGCACTGTGCTTATACTTTGAGAAAATAAAGAGAAAAGTGAAATGGTCTCTGCCTTCAAGGAGCTTTCATACTCCTGTAATTGTTGTGATTTTTTTAAGCTTCTGTGAAGATCAGAAAAACAGATCAACATTTAGCATTGTCAGGTGATAACTGAGTTAGGAGAAGAAATTTAAAAAGGCACAAATCACTGGCAATTCAAAAGACAATGTACTACTATGATACTGAATTTGTGGCAAATGGGACAGAGGGAGGAGTTAGATTCAAAAAGACACTTGGAAAAGGGTGTGGTGAACGGATAAAAGTTATAGGGCATTTTGAATAGTTGAAAGTCCCAGTGCAGTGCAGGCTGAATTTGTTTTCCTTTGCCCCCTTTCCCTCTGAATCTAATAGATTTCACAGAACTGTTGAAAAATGGGACCCTCAGTTTCCTTCTTTTCATTAGCTCTTCTTTACTCTCCCCATTTCTAATCCCCAAAGATTAATGATAGCAAGATGGAAGGTTCATGAGATAGCTGCCAATTTGGACATATTCCAGACAGAGCCAAACAGCACAGCAGGGGAGCAACATTACTACCTGACCATCCCCCCAACCTCTCCCATTGTTCCAGTTTGGCTCTTCTGAGAAATTCAGTTTGGGATGAGATCATTCATTATGATCTAAGTTGGAAAAAGTGGGGAAATTTCTAAATCAACTGTTAGCATCTGAGGGAAGGCTCCAGAAAGCAGAAATAAGGAATTATAGATTGTCAGAATACATGCCATTTATCTCCTTAACACTCTATTGATTTATAGGTAAATGGTTTACCTTTGGCTAAGGGCTCCTGAACTTTGTTTGTATTGATTGCACCATAGCTAATGAGATCGTTAGATGTAATAGATGGCAGCTGTCCAAATCCTCAAATTAAAGGGCTGGGGTATATGCAAATCCTACATGCTATTAGTCCAATCCAACAGTTGTTCACTGCAACAATGCTGTTTGGAGTCTGCCGACCAGCAAAACAGAGAGATGGAGCCAGGGAAGCTCTAGAGTGGACTGGCCAGGTGTGTACAGAGAACCTGAGAACCTACATTCCCAACGTGGTTTGGGTTTCTGGTTTCAGGAGCCTGTCCTATTTTGGTCCTTCCCAGCATGGTAACTAAAGATGACTGTCTTGAATGTTTAGGATAATATTTGTTCAGACAATAGGGCTCACAGTGGGGGAAGCTGGAGAGGAATAGCATTTCTTCTGGGAAATATAACCTCCCTGCTGCTTCCTCACTACATTTCTTAGAATAATAATTCCAAAATGAGAAGAAATCAGCCCATATCCCTTTCATGGGGAGATCATATTGCTATGATCAGCCATCAGAAATGGTACCCTGCCATGATGGTCTCAAACTAGGTACCACAAGTTCTGACTGCCCCTTGACATTCTCAAGGAAGGATGTCTATCCTACTTTTATTCTTTCTCTTGGTACTAAATAACATGGCCTGCTCCTTGGAGGCACTGAGAAAGCTAAGCTTGTTTTTACCACTGAATGGAGCTTTGTATGGAATAGAGCCTCAATAAATATTTGCTGTCTAAGGGCTGCTGCCCTGTTTTCTTCAATTCTCTATGTAGCACAAAGAGAGGAGTTAATGGCATAAATTAAATGGGTCTGGTCCTCCTTATTCTAAGAATCAGTTGATCATAGAATTATAAATCTAGAGGCAGAAAGGACTTAAAAGCCATTGATTCCTTAATTTTACAGATTGTAAAAACCATCAATTAACAAGCACTTCTTAAATGCCTACACTGTGTCAGTTGCTAGAGTTACAAAATTAAACTAGTTCCTACCTTCAAAGATCTTTATATATTAATGGGGGAGACAATACAGCACATATGGTAAAACATAAAACTTTGCAAACTTTAAAGAGCTATGTAAAGTGCTAGCCATTATTATTATTACTGATTATATATATAATATATATATGTAAACTATTTTTTTTCTTTTTTTTAATTTTTTAATTTTTTTAATTTTTTTTAATTTTATTTTATTTGCATAACATATGTGTGGGTAATTCTTCAACAATAACCCTTACATAGCTTTCCGTTACAAATTTTTCCCCCCAACTTCCCCACCCCTTCCCTAGATGGCAGGATATCCACTACATGTTAATTATGTTAAAATATTGGCAAATCGAATATATGTATACATATTTCCAAACTTATCATTGTTGTGCAAGAAAAATCTTATCTACACAAACGATATATCAGATAAAGGAAACACAATGTAAGCAAACATCAATCAAGGAGTATGAGAATGTTATGTTGTGGTCCTATGTAAACTATTTTTTAAAAAAATGCAAAATGAGTTTTCTTTTGGGAGAGGTTGATGAGATAGCTGCCAATTTGTAGAAAATGAGTTGAGCTTTGCAAAAGGCTAAGGATTCTAAGAGGCAGCGGGAGAAAAGAGAGCATTTTAGGCATGGGAAATGACTGGTGCAAAGGAAGGAAATGAGAGATGCAGTAGAATAAATGAGGAGCAGCAATCAAGTCACTATGGCTGGACTATAGGGTTCATGAGAGGAAATAATATATATATATTTCAATACTACTTTATTTTTTCAAATGTATGTAAAGATAATTTTCAACATTCATTTTTGTAAGACTTTGTGTTCCAAATTTTCCCTCTTCTTCCTTTATCTCCCCCCTCCCCAAGACAGCATGAAATCTGATATAAATTAAATATGTATAATTATTTTAAACATATTTCCATATTTGTCATGTTGTACAAGAAAGATCAGACTAAAGGGGAAAAATAATAAGAAAGAAAAACAAGAAAAAGTGAAAATACTATGCTTTGATCCACATTCAGTCTCCATAATTCTTTCTCTAGATGCTAATGGCACATTCCATCCTAGGTCTATTGGAATTGCCTTGAATTACCTCATTGTTGAGAAAAGAGTCAAGTCTGTTACAGTTGATCATCACATAATCTTATTGTTACTGTGTACAATGATCTCCTGATTCTACTCACTTCACTCAGCATCAGTTCATGAATGTCTTTCCAGGCTTTTCTGACATCAGCCTGCTCATCATTTTTTATAGAATAATATTCCATGATATTCATATACCATTACTTTTTCAGATGTTTTTCAATTAATGGGCATCCACTCAGTTGAGGAAATGAAAGTATAAGTTGATGCCATGTTGGGAAGGGCACCTCATTCCTCTCCTCTTGGCTTTTCTTTGTTACATTAATTTGGACGCTTGAGACTTTTTCACAATGGCCCCCTTTATTTTATCAAACAAATTGTGTTTCTCCAGCATCTACCTTACCCAAATTCTCCCTTGACCAATTCAAGATCAAATCATTGTATACATATCTCCTTTTTTGTAAATGATAGCAGGCTTGAATTCTTGAATTCTTCTATTCAGTTCAACAATAAATATTTACAAAGAGCCAATACTGTGCAAAATACTGTCATAAGTGCTAGAGATACCATAATGAAATTTTACACAGATCTTACTTTTAAGGAGCCTCCTTTTTTTAATTAAAGCATTTTTTTATCTTCAAAACATATGTATAGATAATTTTCAACATTCACCCTTGCAAAACCTTGTGTTCCAATTTTTTCTCCCTCCCTTCCCCCTCCCCTAGATGCCAAGTAATCCAATATATGTTAAACATTTGCAATTCTTCCACATATATTTCCACATTTATCATGCTGCACATGAAAAAAATCAGATCAAAAAGGGAGAAAAATGAGAAAGAAAACAAAATGCAAGCAAACAACAACAATAAGAAAGAAAATACTATGTTGTGATACATTCAGTCCCAACATTCCTCTCTCTGGGTGCAGATGGCTCTCTTCATCACAAGACCATTAGAACTGGCCTGAATCAGCTCATTGTTGAAAAGAGCCACGTCTATCTGAATTGATCATCATATAATCTTGTTGCTATGTGCAACTGGTTCTACTCATTTCATTTAGCATCAGTTCATGTAAATCTCTTGGGGCTCTCTGAAATCATCCTGCTGATCATTTCTTATAGAACAATAATATTCCATAGCATTCATATACTCATTCAGCCATTCTCCAACTGATGGGCATCCTTTGAGTTTCCAGTTTCTAGCCACTACAAAAAGGGCTGCCACAAACATTCTTGCACATGTGAGTTCCTTTCCCTCCTTTATGATCCCTTTGTTATATAGACCCAGTGGAGACACTGCTGGATCTAAAGGTATGTACAGTATGATAGCCCTTCGGATATAGTTCCACATTGCTCTCCAGAATGGTTGAATCAATTCACAACTCCACCAACTATGTATTAGTGAAGGATCCTACATTTGATAGTAGGATCCAAGGGCAAGTTTTCTCATGTGCACACGGACAACATGATATAAAAGCAAATGTGATGAGAACAAAGGAGAGTTCTAAAGGAAGATGCTCTCAGAAAATCTATAGAAAAAGCAACAACTTTCAGTTGGGGGTGATGAGGATCAAAGAAGACTTTTCCTCAAACTATCCTTCCTAAAATGATGAGCTAGACTAGAGTAAGCTAGTTAGCCAACAGTAATAGTCTTGTGTATATTGGTTTCCTTTTAGTTGTAATATTAAGAAGGATCAGAAATGAATAGCCAGTTGTGATCAGGTTTGCCATTGTCTGTTAACCTGGGTCAGAGAGAAAGCAGGAATGAAAAGCATCCTTCTACCTGACTATTGAGTTTAAATCTGATATATTCCCTTTTTCTGTTCCAAGGAACCCAGAAAGTAGATGTCCCTCACTTGATATAAAAGATATATTCCCTGAAAATTCAACTATTAAAATTTTGTGAATTGAATAATACTTAAAATGCATTGGAGCATCTCACTGTGCCATGGAACTCAGGTAAGAATGAATCTGTAAAGTGTGCCATTACCATCCAATTGATTGAGAAGGGTAGAACTATGCAGGAGCACGAGTCAAAAGACCTGAATTTAAATTCTGACTTTGCTACTTATTACCAATGGAATCCTAGATAAATTATTTTATTCTCTCTGCCTAGAGGTAGTGTGGCATAATAGAAAGTGCTCTGGTTTTAGAATCAGTGACTCCAGATTTAATAATAATAACTAGCTACATATGGCTTTAAGGTTTGAAAAGTGCTTACAAATAGGATCTCATTTGCTCCTCGAAACAAAGCTAGAAGTGAGAGGATATTATTAACATGGAGAGGTTAAGTGACTTGCAGGATTTAAATTCTGGTCTTCCTGATTCCAGGACCAGGGCTTCAACTAACTTATCACCTAGCTGCCTAATTTAAATTTAAATCCTAGTTCTACTATTTAATGCCCCTGTGACCTAGGATAACTCATTTAACATCTCTGGGCTACAAGGATCATGTTTTTGTCTTTCTTTGTATCCCTCCTACTTTGAACACAGTGAGTGCTTAATAAATTCGTAATGATGACTATTTACTCATCTAGAAAGTAATGGGGTTGGACAATGACCTCTGAGTTGACTTTTAACTCTGAATCTGTTTCCTTACTTGAAAAATGTGAAAATTGGGTTAAAAGATGACCCTTGAGTCCCATTCGTGGTCTAAAATTTATGATCCACTTGTAAATCCAGATTTTTTTTTTTAAACAAGGCACATCCACATTGCATGGTAGCCCTTTCATACACACACACACACACACACACAGGTATACTCATGTAAAGATTGAGGTTAAGGGAAATCTTGCCTGATAGCCTCAAACCACTCATGCAGATGACTGGAATTTGACCTAGTTGAAAATATTTCCAAAAGAGTCTACTCCCTATGGTTTTGTATTTCTTTGTCATTTACTTCTGTTTCTCTGGACCACTTATGTCAAACTCAAATTGAAATGGAGACCACTAAACTTTATTGAAGAAAGCCACACATTAGCATTATTTGTGTTTATTGTATTGTTATTTATTTTGTCAAATATTTCTCAATTACACCTTAATCTCATTCAGGCTAGACCATGTATTTGACACTTTGGCTCTGGGCAGTATTTCCAAACTGCCTCCTCAAAGGAGGTAATGGACCTACAATGGGCATAGGGATCTTATCATAGAAATCCTATTGACTACCTAATGACCTTATACAAGATACTTATTCATGCTCTGTCTTATTTCTTTTTGCTATTAGGTCCCTCTTTCATTAGTATCTAAGTTACAGAGGAGAATATTTCCTTTTTGTTCATTAGTTGTTGTTCATCTTTTGTTCTTAAAGAGACTGATGGATGAGCTCAGGAGGATGATAACTTGACTTACTCATGAATTACATTAAAGTGAAGTAAAGCTGTGCAAAGTCATCACCCTCACTCTCTTCTCCAGAATTATCAGAGTACAATGAATAGCAAGACAAAAATCAAAATAACTGGTGATGGTCTGGTGATGGATGCAGTGGATGATCTTGGCTTTAGGACTTTCCCAGATCTTATTTGTCTCAAGGGAAGACCATTCCAAGACCAAGGATTAGATAAGAATTGAGACAAAAGATGACTTAATTTACCACCGCAAAAGTATCAGTCTGGGAGGAGATGACTGTAAAGGTTTCTGGCCAGAACAGAAAGCAATGGCTATTTACGCTTACTCTAAACCATCAAAACCTTAACAATGAGCCACTGAGCCTTGGGTTGGGGGTTATTATGGGTCATTCAATCAAAGCCAGAGTGATTTGGGTTTAAAAGGTAGTCAAGTAGCTCCATTTGAAACACAATGGGCTTTTTTACAGTCTGTTTTTCAGAGCTATATTTCAAGAAATCATAAATGAAAACTGCACAGGACAAAAAGTAAATTGTCCCAGCACTTTGGAAAAAAAAATTAATAAAAGTTTTTAAATATATAAAATAATAAATAAATCTGTATATATATATATGCATATGTGTGTATATGTACACACATATACATATAAATACACATTTTTAATTTTGCAGTGAAAACAAACCCTTGATCAGAAGCCTAGAATCTGCAAAAAATCTGGATAAACCTGAAGGAAGCCAATTGTTTGAGTTGGGGAAGGAGGGAAGGAAGAGAGAGATGAAGAGACATTGAGGGCAGTCAGCCAGTTATGGTCCTTCACCTAGGAAGGGGTCCTTAATCTATTTTTATGCCATGGACTTCTTTCTTTACCAGTCTGGTAAACCTATGAACTCCTTGTCAAAATGATGTTTTTCAGTGTATAAAATGCATAGAATTACAATGGAGACTTATATTGACATTTTTTTTTATAAGTATGTGGACTTTGGGCTAAGAACTCCAAGAACACAGGGAGGAATAAAATGAAATGAGGTCATTAGAAGGAGTCATATGAAGATGAGCATTATTATGGATAAGAAAATAGACTCTTTGATACATAATGTAAACATGCAACGCCACAAATGCATACCACATAGTAGGTGGTCAGTAAATATTTACTGACTTGACCTGGTGGTCATTAGGTCAATACAACAACTATTCAGCATTTTTGAGGGGAAATTAATGGGTGATAATAATAGCTAACACTTATGTGGTGCTTTAAATTATAACCCTGTTAAGTAAGTGCTATTTTTACCCACATTTTACAACTAAAGAAACTGAGGCTGAAAAAGAAATGATTCTCTTAAGGTCAGAAAAATATTAAGTATGTAAGGCACTATCCACTAGGCTACCTGGTTACCTGGAATTAAACCAATGTTAATTACTTTACTACATGATTGATTGTTTGTGTTCCTAGATCATCCCTTTTTAAAATTCCTGACTATGTCTTCTTAAGTTCAAGTTTTGCTCTTAAATATAATTATACAATGCATTTAATACAAGATAGATGGAATGAAGAAAGCTATAACTTTTCCTGCATAAACCTATAGAAAACATTCCTCCAAAGGTCCATGACAATATAATTTCAAAATTTCTTCCCTGGCTCTATCTGATGCTGGCAAGAGAGTAAGAATTTTTATTTCCTTTATTATACCTCCTGGCTTGTTTCATAGACTTTCCTGGCCAAAGAATTCATCTCCAAATGGTCAACCCCAGTGCTCCACTGTTACTCACCAATATCAAGAGATTTATAGGAAGACCTCTCTGGTGTACCATGGGTCTCCTCTGGAGCAGAGGTGTATAACATAACGCAGGTGGGCAGCATATTGCTTGCAATCCTGAGTCCAAATTAGGAAAACTATATTATAGGATTTTAGATTTTTGAAGGAAAGGCCCCTAGTCCCTTGCTACAATTATATTTTCATTTGAAAAATATTTTAAAGATTCTCTCTGTACCATTTCTCCCCAAATTCCATATCTTAACCTGAAAATTTTTCCCTTCTTTTAAGAGAGTACATTTTGTCTCATCAGGGCTGTTTTATGTTGAGTCTTCATTTTCCTTATTACAGTTTATGTTGTATTAAATGGCTTAGTTTTAGCATCTCTTCTGAAGCCTTTGAGGTCATCTCTTCATTTTTCTTTCTTCAACCAAATACAGTCAGCCAAGGCTTAAGCTGTAACTGCTTATAGTTTCTGAACTGAACATTTGCCAGCTTGTCCTCCCAAAATCTATTGAGTTGGGATTAACAAGGCTGTCACTTCCTCAAAAAGATTAGGCCCTCAAGTGACAGAAATGAAGTTGACTAATCAGGTCTGTCAGGAGAGCCACAGTTTCTAGGCTCATCCCACGTATTAAGAACTAGAAGGAAAAAATAGAGAAGTTCATTGTCTCCATTATAGTTCATCCCAAAGTGGTTGTTGCTGCTTTGAAGCTTATTGCAGATTTGGAAATGGCCATGGAATTAAAGGTACAGTGATGTGGTGGAGAGACCATATCTTTGGAATCAGGAAGACCATGGTTTACATGCTACCTGCTAGTCACATGATCCTGGCAAATCACTTAATGCCTCAGTGCTCCCACACAACTTTCTGAGATTATCAGATGCATTATAGTGGCTAGATTCCCTACATCAATGAAATTGCAGGTGCAGTTGGAGGAGAAAATAAAAAGTCCACTGGTTGGCTCAGAATAAATACTAATTAATGCCAGTAATGTCAGTAAGAAAGACAAATGAAATCACAATACCATCATTTTTTAATTGATATTGTTATTATTATCATCTTCCCCTGAAGTTCTGGTCTAATGCTTCAGCATGGCATAAATATAACTGTGACCTCTCCTAGGCTCTATCAGCAGAACTCTGAAAGGTCTTACCAAGATGTAAAGGCCTTAAGAATATTCTTAGTCATAGACAATATGGAAGCTGGTTAGCTCATTGGATGGAGAGATGGACTTGCAATCAAAAAGACATGACTGCCAATCTCACTTCAGATACTGGCTGAGTGATTCTGTGCAAGGAGTTACTTTGTCTTGCTTTCTTCATCTGTAAAATGTGGATAATAACAAGTTCCTTACAAGTTTAATGCAAGAATCAAATGAAATTCAAATATATATACACACATATGTACATATATGGATAATGGATAAATGTTATAGATAAGTATATATTTATAATAATAAAGTATATATAAATAGAAAATATATTTTTATGTATAATAGATTTTTACTAAATCTATATATATAGATATAGATATCTATACTAATATATAACTACATACCACACATACTCACCATATATATTAAATGTATACTATAGGTACATATATATGTATATATGTATGAATATATCCACTATACCATCATGCCTTTTATCTAGTGGCCATTTCCAAAGGTACAACAAAGCTCCTTTAAAATTATTTCTATTTCTATCTCTGTCTCTGTCTCCACACACATACACATACACATGATACATATATATATATATATATATATGTGTGTGTGTGTGTGTGTGTGTGTGTATCCCTCATCCCCACACCCAACTAGGCAATGCAGTGAATAGAGCACAAGGCATAGAATAAGAAACACTCATCTTCCTGATTTCAAATCTAGCCTTAGACAATTACTGGCAGCATAGCTGTGTGACCCTGTGGAAGTCACTTAACTTGTTTGCCTCAATTTCCTTTTCTGGAAAATGAGCTAGAGAAAGAAATGGCAAAAAAAATGTCATGGCCAAGAAAACTCAAAATGGGGTCATATAGAGTCAGACACTACTGGAAACAACACACACATATACACATATGTATGTATCTATACACACATGTATAACCTGATATACAACATATATATGTGCATGTATATAAAACATGCTTTTAAAAATATAAAGTACTATATTTTGTTAGCTATTATTATTGTTCAAAGATGAGCCTAGCCAAGTTTAGGGAAGCTCATTACAAGAAAGTTAGTCATCAAGAAATAAATATTTTTGGCCACAGCAACTTCAGAAATTATCCATTAAAATGTGGAAGGGTTGCTATTGTATAGGTAGAGGGAGGATCCACACCAATGAAATCATGACTGGCAAAGGCTGGTACAGGCAGGAAAGCTGAGATGTTCTTTCTCAGCAGTCATTTTTTGGGTTTGTTTCATAGACAACATCCTTCCAAAAAAATGCTGGTTAACTGGTTTCTTACAGAGGATCCCTGACACCTCCTGAAAGGTGTGAATGTCTGACTGATTGAACACATATTTGAATCTTCTCAAGGGGATCAGAAAGTCATCTCCTCTTGGCAAAATCATATACCTGTCTAATTGGTCCATCTTTTCTTGGAAGCTAGGAAGTCTTCCTAATCTCTTTAAGTTCTTCTCAGACCCAAATCTCCCTCTGTACCCAAATAAAATTCTGCACAACCTGTGTCTGAAGTTGTCATCTCCCAATGCTGTTTACATGTCGTTCCTGTGACCTTATTTCCCCGATGACCAAAAGAGAGGTATTGTATAATAGTGGATAAAGAGTTACCCTCAGAACCAGGAAGATGTGGATTCGAGTCCCATTTTTGACACATGTTGGTTTGGTGCCTTCTGACAAGTTACATAACTTCTCAGTGCTCTAGGCAACCCTCAAAGATTACAGGAGGGACATTCTACAGAGCAATATGGAACTATGCCCAAAGGGCTATCAAACTGGGAATACCCTTTGATCCAACAGTGTCTCTACTGAGCCTGTCTCCCAAAAAAATCATAGAAAATGGAAAAGGACCCTCATGTACAAAATTGTTTGTGGCAGCCCTTTTTGTAGTGGAAAGGAACTGGAAACTGAATGGATGCCCATCAATTGGAAAATGGCTGAATAAATTATGGTATATGAATGTTATGGAATATTATTGTTTTTGAAAAGGTGCTCCAAGTCACTATTGATCAGAGAAATGCAAATTAAGACAACTCTGAGATACCACTACACACCTGTCAGATTGGCTAAAATGACAGGAAATGATAATGATAACTGTTGGAGGGGATGTGGGAAAACTGGGACA
>JAJPUD010002563.1:29284-80586 GCA_023553655.1 Myrmecobius fasciatus
TTTTTTCTTCTCTTTCTAGATCTGGTGTTTCTTGTGCAGTAAGATAACTGTATAGATATGTATACATGTACTGTATTTGTCATATAATTTATCCTATTTAGCATGTATTAGATTACCTGTCATCTAGGGGTGGGGGTGGGAGGAAGGAGGGGAAAAGCTTGGGGAAAAAAAAGTTTTTGCAAAGGTCAATGTTGAAAAATCACTCATATGTTTTGTAAATAAAAAGCTTTATATTAAAAAAAAGGAATATTATTGTTTTGTAAGAAATGATCAACAGGATGATTTCAGAGAGGCCTGAAGAGACTTGCATGGACTGATGCTAAGTGAAGTGAGAAGAACCAAGATAATGTCAGACACAGCAACAGCAAGATTTTACAATGATCAATTCTGATGGACATGACTCTTTTCAACAATGAGATGATTCAGGCCAGTTCCAATGGTCTTGTGATGGAGAGAGAGCCATCTGCATCCAGAGAGAAGACTGTGGGGACTGAGTGTGGATCAAAACATAGCATTTTCACTTTTTTGTTGTTGTTTATTTGCCTTTTGTTTTCTTTCTCATTTTTTTAACCTTTTGATCTGATATATATATATACATATATATATTTTGGCTTAGGCAATTAGGGTTAAGTGACTTGCCCAGGTTCACACAGCTAAGAAGTAAGTGTCTAAGTTGATCTGATTTTTCTGGTGCATTATGATATTTGTAGAAATATGTATAAAAGAATTGCACATGTTTAACATATATTGGATTATTTGCCATCTAGGGGAGAGGATGGGGGGAGAGCAAGAGAAAAAAATTTGGAACACAAGGTTTTGCAAGGGTGAATGTTGAATTATCTATGCATATCTTTTGAAAATAAAAAGCTTTAAAAAACACAAATTATTAAACTGTGGTCCAGAGAAATGGGGGAAAAAAAGATTACGGATTGGAGAAATACTTGACAAAGCACCATAATAACTGGATATAAGGCTCCAGCCTTTCCTTTTCCATCCCTTCCCCTCCCCTCCTCTTCTCTCACCTCCCCTTTCCTTCCCTATTTTCCTTTTCTCTCCCTCCTCCTCCCTTTCCCTCCCCTCCCTTTCCTTCCCTTTCCTCTCTTTTCCTTCTCTCTCTTTCTCCCCTCTCCTCTCTCTCATGAGCACACAAACACATGCATCAGACACACATACAGATAAACATAATATAAAACACAACATGATAAATGCATAATTAAGGTACAAAAGAACAACTATATGAAGGCCATGGAAATAGAATAATTTCTCTCAGAAGAATTTGTGAAATCTTTACATAAGAGGGAACATGGAGGCTGAAAAATAGGTAATATTTTAACTGGTCAAGAAGGCAGGGCTTTGATCAAACAATCAAGCGTTTATTAAATGGCTTCTCTGTTCCAGGCACCAGGCTATGGACTGGGGACACATGTGATGAATGGCAAGTTGCCCAGTTTGTCTAGATTATATGGAGGTGAGTAATGTGAGATAATGCTAGAAAGCATAAGTAGGGTAGAAAGTAGAGTGATTGCAGGCTTGCAAAGCATTGAATGCTAAAGTAATGAGTCTTGCATTAATTCATTATACCTTGGACATACACTGAAGGACTTTGAGCAAAGCAATGACAATTCAGTGAACAAGAAAGATAAAACACAAATATCTTAAAAAGTAAACTACAGTTTAAGTGAATAAATGAATGAAAAAAGTTGTTAAGCATTATGTGCTAAGCATTAGAGTCACAAGTAGAAAAAAAAATGACAATCCCTGATTTCTAGGAACTCATATGGAGAGAGAGATTTAAAATTTAAAGAAAACAAAAGTAAGTTGTAGGGAATATAGAAAGGCCCCAGAAAGGCAGCATTTGGGAAGATGGCAAAAGTAAAGGTGGATACTACAAAGACAATTAATACTCCAGAACATATAGAAATGGGGCCACAAAGTTATACAAAAAGATCCTTGCAGGCACATATTGACTTAGTTTTAAAATGTAATATTTATGTTTTCACGTATTTTTTTTGGTTAGATATTTTCCAATTACAATTTAATCTGGTTTGAGCCTCTTTTGGTCCCATGTTTGTCATCTCTGCTCTGGGAAATAAGAAAAGGGGGAGATCAGCAAAGATTTCCACAAGTAGATGGGATTTGAGCTGTCTTGAATGATGGGTGTGAATGTGACTTCTTTTGGTGATGTAAAGATAGTAAATAGAGCATATAATTAACCATTTACTATGTGGCAGATATTAGGCAACTAGATGCTGCAATGGATAGAGTTCTGGGTCTAGAATCAGGAAGATTCCTCTTCCCAAGTTCAAATCTGGCCTTAGACCTTCCTAGTTACGTGATTCTGGACAAATCACGTAATTCAGTTTCCTCATCTGTCAAATGAGCTGGAGAAGAAAATGGCAAACTAGTATCTTTGCCAATAAAACCCTAAAAAGGGTCATGAAGAGTCAGACAAGACTTAAAATGACTAAATGACAACAAAATGTGTCTAACGCTGTGCTAAGCTCTGGGAATACAAATAGTAAAAAGACAGCTTCTATCCTCAAGAAGCTTACATTCTGAAGGGCAGCAGGGTGGAGACATCTCCAAAATGAGACGTGGCTGGGTTGGCTTTCTCTGGATCCTTGAGTCCATTCTCTCTGACTCCATGTTCCCCTTTTGCATCAGACATGAGTCAGGCTGAGAACAAAGTTGGATGGAGTCAGCAGGAAAAGGAGACCAATTTAGCTTTGGAGGGGGGTTGTTTTGGAGGGGGTGGAAAATAAGGCCATAAATATAAGTATATGAAGATCCTGAATACCAAGCTCAGGGATTTAGATTTTTATCTGTAGGCAAAAGGAAGGAATTGGAAGTGTAGGTTGTTTTTTTCCTCAATAGGAAAATGACATAATGAAATCTATATTATAAAGTGACTGTTCTCAATTTCCATTTTATAGAGAAGTATAAGATTATAAAAATTGGAACTGAAAGAAATCTCTAATATTATCTGTTCCAATTCCCTAAATTTATAAATGAAGTAACTAATCCTCTCTAGTCTGCACTCCTGACTCTCCCGTCCTTTTTCTATGGTGCTCTATTCCACCTTGGATTTCACATATTAGAAATATCCTTTAACTTTGTAACCCTGTCTCTGTCTCTGTCTTCTCTTTTTCTGTCTGCCTGTCTCTATATATCTCTCTGTCTGTTTTTCTGTCTCTATGTCTGTATGTCTCCCTCTTGCTCTTCCCCTCTCTTTCTCTCTCTCTCTCTCTCTCTCTCTCTCTCTCCTTCTCTCTCTCTTTATATATGTATATGTCTATCTGTCTGTCTCTGTCTATCTGTGTGTCTGTCTTCCTCTCCCTCTTCCTGTCTTCTACTCTCCCTTTTCTCTCTCTTTCTCTCTCCCTTCCTCCCTCTTTCCCTCTCTTCCCCTCTCTTTCTCTTTCTCTCTCTCTCTCATTCTCTTTCTCCTTCTCTTTCTGTGTCTCTCATTCTCTCTCTCCTTTTTCTCTTTCTGTCTCTCTGTCTCTTTGCTCTCTGGTTCTCCTCCTTCCTTCTTTCTCTCCCTCTCTCTCTCATTGACTGGTTTCTCTCATCCTTTCAAGAATGTCTCCAAGGCTCTCCATGTCTTTATTCCTCTGAAGACTCTTAGACTCTCCTAGACTTTATCTCTAAAATCCTTTCCTCCTCAGCTCTTTCCCAACATGGTATCTTCACTCTCCCATCTCCTTTTCATTATCTGACCACTCGACCCAGCTGGCTCTGGAGGAGAAAGTGAAGCAGGTGATCTTGCCCAGCCCTCCCTTACTTCAGTCTGACTCTCTTGCATGTCCTAGTATTGCCTCCCTGAAGTCCTGGTCCTCTCTCAGAAGGAAGGACAAATCATAACAGCATCCTTTGTTATGATGTCTTTACCCATTAGAAGGTAAGCTCTTGAGGGCAGAGACTTTCTACTTTTATATTCTCAGCATTGTGTTAAACAGTGCTTAGTTTATAAGGAGTTTAGTTACAAGGAGTTACAAGTGCTTAGTTTACAAGGAGCTTAACAAAAGCTTATTGTTGATTTAGTGACTAATGGCCCACAGTTAGGTAACCTTCCCAAAGTCAATCAGAAAGTAGACAGTAGCAGAACTGGGAGTGCAGCCCAAATTCTATGAATAGTAGAAGCTCAGAAAGGTTGGGTGACTTCCTCAAGCAAATTCAGTGTAAGGAAGAACAAGAACCAGGACTCATCAGAGACAGTTCATTGTCTTCCGGAACCCACCTAATCTCCAACTCCCAACTCTGTCCCCTGGGCCCAGAATGCAGACCTTCCTCTCTTATGTCACTTAAAACCTCCAATTTTCTTTGAAACTAAACTTGGGTACCCATCTTCTGCTTGAAGTCTTTCTTGGTCCTCAAAGTTGTTTTCCCAACCAAAATTACTTTGTATATATTTCCTGTATATATTGTGTGTTTACCTACATATTTGAACTTTATATTAACCAACATATTAGTTCTTTTTATATAATTTTTTCAGGTCAGGAACCTTTTAGAGCCCTGAGTCTAAACCAGAATCTGACACAGGGAAAGGGAAAGGATTGTTTGGTCATAAGAACCAGAAGCAGAATGAAGTAAAATGGTGGTCAGAATCTAGGCCAAGGGTATCTTACCACCTACTTCCAAAGGGGTAGAATGCCATAGGTTCAGGACAAGGAATCATGGAACTCATAAGGTAATCAAGAAAACCAGTTTTATTCAGAAAAGAGACTCACAAAATGAAGACACAATTAGAGAGAATGGATACAAGGCAATCTGCTGAGGTCCTGGATGGATCAGGAAGGAATGGGATACCCTTTTTTCCAGAGGTGAAGTCTGATGGACTTTTATAAGCTTCTTTTGTGGGTCAAACATTTGAGACGCCTGGACTTGGGGAATGATGTTGATTCATGCTAGTAGGAACTGGGGAGAGAATACTTTTAGGAAATTGGAATTAGTTGATATCTTAAAACCCTGCTGTCAGGAAAAGGGGTTTTGCACCATTATTGCTATTCTTACTCTGCCAGAGTGATTCAGGGATTTTCAAGCTTCCTCTGGCTTCTTCATTTAGGGGATCAGAGAAGCTACTGAATTTCTTACAAAGGGTCAAACCAGAGTATTGAAGATAAAGGAGAATGAATACCCAATGTCAGGATGAACCAAAGCAGAAAACATCATTAGGTACTATGTGACTGTGAATTATTATTATTACTGTTTTCCACTGAGTTTACCTTGGTTACAATTCATCATAATTTTATTTTTAAACTTTTTTGAAGGTTTCCAATACTGTAATGACTGTGTTTCTCTATTACTTTGCTGCCTTTCTTTTAAACACTTTTTAACATATACATACATACATAATAAGTTTCCTCTTATCAAGTAATTTATGAACTATTATACTTAGATACAGAATTTGAAGGGGAAACAAAACAAAACAAAGCAAAAGTAAAATCTTAGTTTGACAGTCTTCCTCAGTTTCTATCTTTCTTTTTTTCCCTTGCACATTTGTTAAACATTTCCTCTGTATAGGTTTTTTCAAGTTATTATGCTGGTCATTAGAGGATCCAATCTAAAAAAATCAGTGAGCACTTACTAAGTGTTAATTATGTGCCAACCTCTGTATTCCTAGTTGAGGATGCAAAAAAAAAAAAAAGCATAAACCATTCCTGCCCTCAAGGAACTTACATTGTAATGGGGGAGACTACTAGTATATAAAAAGGTACATTCAAGAAATGTTCAAGGTAGATAGTAGATAACTTTAGAGGGAAAAGCGCTAGCAAGTTGGGGAAATTCCTGTAAGAAATGGCACTTGGGTCGAATCTTGGAAACCAGGAAATCTTAAAGAGGTGGAGGTGAGACCTTTCTCTCTGTTACTTCAGTTTCCTTAATAGTAAAATGAGCAATTGGACTAGATGGCTGCTAAGGTCCTTTCTATGGTGTAATAAATATGATCCTATGGTGTAATAAAAGGTGCAGTGAACTTAGATAAGGAGAGTCATGATTGCTATGTGGCACAGTGAATAGAACCCTGTATGTGCAATCAAGAATACTCATCTTTATCAGTTCAAATCTGACTTCACACACTTATTAACTCAAATGCTCCATTGTTATTTCCCAAGGTCAAGAGATCTGCAAGAAAGCCTCCCTGATGTTTCACAAGTTTCCTTTGGAGCAGAAGGCAGCATGCTGCCTACCATACTCCCTAGTATATCTGGACCAATTTAAAATGTAATTGGAAAATAATTAACAAAATAAATAAAAATACAATAATGTGATGTTAATTTATGATTTTCTAAGTCAGTATATGGGGCAGTTAAGTTGTACTATGGATCTTCCTGAGTTCTTGAGTTCAAATCCAGCCTCAGGCACATACTGGTTGTATGACTCTAGACAGACATTTAATTCTGTTTTCCTCTGTTTCCTCATCTGTAAAATGAGCAGGATAAGGAAATAGTAAACTACTTCAGTATTTTTCCCAAGAAAGCTCTAAATGGGTCACCAAGAGTCAGGTACAACTGAAATGAACAAGAGGAGAGTCAAAGATGATATCAAAATTATGAATCAGGGTGATTGAAAGGATGATGGGGCTAGCAACAAAAATATGGACATTTGGAGAAGGGGGTGAGCATTTGAAGGAAATGTAATGAGTAGCATCTTGTTTTTGGTAAGGTCAAGACTTCTAGAAGATATTCAGATGAAATTACATGGCAAGTAATATGGAAGGAAGGAAGTTCAATGCTCAGCTCTCTAGAATACTATGTATATGACTTTAGATTAATAACTTGATATCTCTAGGACATAGTTCCTTAGCTGTAAAATTTAAGGATTAGATTGTAAATGAAAGGGATGTCTGTCAATCAGGGAATGGCTGAATAAATTGTGGTGTGTGATTATTATGAAATATTATTTTTCTATGAGAAATGGTGAGCAGGATACTCTCAGAAAAACCTGGAAAGTCCTCCATGAACTCAAGCAAAGTAAAATGTACTGTGTACATAGTAATAGTAATGTTCTGGGATGATTAGCTATGAATGACTTTGCTATTCTCAGCACTAGAGTGATCCATGACTACTCTAAAGAAGATATGATGAAAAATGCTATCTATACCTAGAGAAAGAACTGATTGTGTCTGAATACAGATTGAAACCTCCTCTTTTTTTAAATTTTATTTTTCTTGAGGGTTTTTTGGGGGGAGGGATGGGAGATCTATGTTTTCTTCTACAACATGACTTTTATTGAATTATTTTGTATAACATCACATAGGAGTGAAGTGGAGAGTGAGGGAGAGAATTTGAAACTCAAAGTTTTAAAAAGAAATGTTAAAAATTATTTTAAATGTAACTGGGGGAAAAAGTTAAATAAAGAAATTTAGGATTAGATTAGATGATCATTGAAATATTTTGTGTCATTGTGACAGTAAAACTGGATTGATCCTCAAGTTCTAAACTAGTAATTAAATAAGAATCTTCTATGATCATTTCATGTTCTAGCATTATCTTTTTACAATGTAGCTACATGTTCCAGTTGTCTCTCTTTTTTTTTAAAGGGGGAAACCTTGTTACATATCAAGACTTGCAGAGCAAGGACAGCAGGAGGAAGAAAAATAATGTTGCTTGCATTTAATCATAGCATTCAAAACATTTTTAGAGTCCAGGGAAGCTAAGAGGAAGGAAGGAGACAGGTTCTATACTTTGTCATGTCTAGTCTCATAGATGCTGGAATTGAAATGGTCCTTAACCATTATTTTATTCAACATCCTCTCCCTTCCATTTTATACATGATGAAACTAAGGCTTAAGGGATAAAGTGAGGTCTTACAACTCTAAATCCATTTCACTTGACTTTGTTCTCTAAATCAATACCCCTGGAACCTAAATGGAAGTTAAAGTGGCCATCATTTAGGAAGTGGGAGAAGAGGAGATACAAACTTTCAAGACTCTGGGGCTATGGCAACTTTTGAAAACATCATCCGAGATTGAGAACCACTTCCCAGCAGACTAGGCAAATTCCCTTCACATTGGACCAGTGGGTGGATTTCCTTAAGAGATGGGGCTCTGGTTTCTAAAAGGTGAGGAATTCAAAGATCTGACAATATAAAACAATGCCATGCTGGAGTGGGAGGTAAGGAATAAAAGCTGAAATGTTTGTTGAATTGGCCATAAGCAGAGCTCAGACATCCTTGTTCCTCTTCTCTTTAGAAAAGTTGGGGGCACTCTGTCCCTGTTTAGCAGTTCTGATATATGTTGCCTAGATGGATTAGTCATAAAGTTGAGCCTCAAAATGGGTCAAATAATCAGTATCCCCTGACTTAATATTAAAGTATTCCTCTGAACACTGCCCAAAAATAAATAAAATAAAACAGAAACTGGAAAATTCTTATCTTAGTCAACTCAATGTCAAGGCAACCTTTGGGTCTAGATGAGAGTTCCCTTGCATTCTATCCAACCAAATTGATATGTATTAAATGCTTACAATGTACAAGAAATGCTAAATCTAGAGAAGATAAAAAAACAAAGACAAGGACCCTGCCCTCAAAAAGTTTACTATCTCAAAAAATACTTAATAATCTTGCTTAGAAAAACAGTCCAGGAAAAATTCCCAAATCTAGAAAGAAAAATGGAATCAGAATAAATGACAGTAGAAAACTTTTATAATAACTCCAACATATTTTTGTAGGATGGTTACCTTCTCAACTTAATATTGTAAACTAAGACATTCTCTGCTTGAGCATGAGAACTACTTTGCTTTGAGGAATAGAATTGGAGAATGAGTTCCAGGTTCGATCCTAGATCTCTAAGCAGCTAAAGAAGAACTACCTAGGAATCTCACTTAAAGTCCATCTTCAAGATGCATCATGCAGATGATACCATATATTTTTGATTAACATGATACAAAATACATACTATATCTTTTTGTATTTTTTCTTAAATTAGAAATAATTCCAAATCGAGAGATAAAGAAAATAGTTTTGGGGGATACAAAGTGGAAGAGTACTGGGGACTTTGCTTTTTGTCAGCTTGAGGATAGTGGGAAGAAAATTGCTTTTGGACTTATGACTTTGGGCAATTAACTTGATCTCTCTGGTCTTTGTTTTTTCATGTATAAAATAAAAGGGTTGGACTACATGGTCTCCAAATCATATGAGACTTTGTAATTCCTAAAAGAAATCAAAGACATAAATCATCTGGGTCATTCACTAAGAAACAGAATTAGGAATTAGTTGTAGAAAGGCTGGGAAAGTGGGACAATGATTATATAAATGACCATATGCAGCAGAAAATTTGAAATTGATTCCTGGGAAATTATAAAGACTAAGCTTAGCCCCAAAAAAGAGCTATAAGAAAGCATTTTGCCCACTTTTTTTTTTTTTTTGGTAGAAATGAGAGATTAAGGGCGTGGAATATAACATATAAGATCATTCATTTTTGGGTTAGTTTTATTGAATTTTCTTTCCTTTTATTCTTTGCTGTAAGGCATAGTTCTTTGATAGGGAGGAAGACATGAGGAAACATAGGTGATATAAAAATAAAAGGTGGGGCTGCCAGTTAAAAAAAACTGCATAGTTATAATAACTGCAACCTCAGCAACCACAGGCCAGTATGGGGGTTCTTGATCCTTGAACCACCTATTTACTTTTCAGGAAGTCAACACCCTGTAGCCTGTGCTTTCCTTCCTAAATTCAGTTAATGACAAAGGCAATAACAAAGGGGAACCTGGTTCAGACCCTGAAAGGGCTTAGTGCTGGGTCCTAGGATCCAATGAACACTCAACTCTTTGGGTCTCCATTAGAATGGAAGCTTCTTTGGGGTGTAAACTAATGAGGGTTTCTTGCATTTTTTTGGTATCCTAACATAGAGCACATAATAAGTGATTAATAAATGTTTGCTGACTGACCAAATGACTACCCCTCTTTTAAATGGAAGTCTTTCACTAACAATTAGTAAGCTTCCCAGGTTTGCTCTGGGGGACCAGATAAAGTTTGAGGGAAAAAGGGGGACAATTAGTATTGGAGTAGTTGATTAGAACATTTTCAAGGGTGAGTTTCCCTTCTTGTCCCATGATTCTCAATTTTGGGTGGAGGGATTTCTGGTCTCTTCCTGCCAAGGAGGTATATTTGTATTTTTATTCTCTTTCAGAAAAAAAAACAAAAACAAAAACAAAACAAAAACAAAAACAAAACAACAACAACAACAACAACAACAAAAAAAAAACCTAAAGAAGAAGGGGGTAGAACTGTCTGGAGCTGGAGATCCAGTGGAAATAATGAGACATTTTATACAGAATCCATAACTAGAGAGTGGAAGATGATAATACTTACTTATAACCCTCTTTCCAAAAGGTGTTTGTCCCCCAGAAATAAAAAGAATTAAATCAAAATATAGATCATGAGATTTGGTCTCATCAAATTTTAACAAACTGGCCTCATTAAACCCCCAGTTTCACTTGTGTTAAACATCTTTTAATAGCATTTATATTGATAAAATAAAAGATTTGGGGCAAATCAAATGGGACTCTTGACAGAAATATGGGGACCCTTTAGTTGAGATGAGCCTATAGTGTTTGATGTCTTCATGGGTGATTGCTTGATTTAGTCAACTCCATTTCAAGCTTTCTGCCTAGTTTAGCTGAAAACAAGGAACTAGAAAGACAAAAATAAGGGGAAGAGCTTAAGTCAAAGAGGAAGGCTTCTCAAAGATTAGTCATGAGAAATCCATTTGTGTAATGTCTGCATAACAATGGAGCTATTATAAGAATGGGAAAAAATAGCTCCCAGCTCTAAGTGGGTAGCAGCCCAAGTCTGAGGAGTCAGTCCAGAGACAGACCCACAGAATGAAGAGAAACAACATGTTATTTCCTATGAAAGCAAGATGACACTAGTTTAGTTCATAGTGAGAGACTCTTCTAAGAACAGAACCAGAAACCTGCACTGTGTTTGGAGAAGACCTGGGCTATCCCATGACTTTATTTCTCCTGTCAAGGTCATGAGCAACCAGGGGAAGGGATCCTGGCACATTGCCCTTACATGGGAGGCACTTCTTTGTTTGAACTTGACCAGTGGTGTAAGGATGTCTTCTCTGATTCCCTCCAATCCCAGCCAACTTTGGCAATGGACCTCTCTCACCTCTACCCCCAGCCCTGTGCCAGTTTACCTCTTCTAGAAATACCCTTTCTGTGCATCCTGGAGGAATCCCCTCTTTAGGGTGATCCCCCAAGAATGTAGGGGCATCTCTATTTCTAGAGCAAACTTTTTTTTTTAGTGTCAGGTTGCATAGTAGGCCACAGAACTTAATATTTTAGCTCTCATCTTCCCTTAAAATCTCTTAGGAGAGTGAAATTCTCTCTCCAGAAGGTCCAAAAAAGTCCCATAAGTTTCAAACATTAGGCAGAGGTTCAAAGAAGAGCAGGAAGATTTATCTTCCTTCCTGGTGCTCATCCTCTACTCCTTCCCTTCCAAAAAAAAAAAAAAAATACCTAAGAGTTGGGTTTCCACAAAGGTTGGCCGGCAAACTTCCTATTGACTTAAAATAAAAAAAAATTATTCATTACATGCTTGCTGAAATATGCTGTGCATTAGGAACAGAACATGCAAAAATAAAAACAAACCAAATTTGCCCTTAAGGAGCTTATATTCTATCCTGGGAAAGATTGTACACACAGATGAACAAATATAAAATACATCTGAAAATAAAAGTCATTTTGGAGATGGAAGAGAGGAGTATTAGTAACTAGTTGTTGCCAGCTAGATGGCCCATTGGATAGAATGTTAGGTCTGAAGTTAGGAGGGCCTAGATTCAAATGTGGTCTTAGATACTTATAAAATATGTGATTTTGGGAAGACCAGTTAAACCTCTGTTTGCCTCAGTTTCCTCAACTGTAAAATTGAAATAATAATAGTGTCTATTTTGCAAAGTTGTTGGATCAAATGAGACATATGCAAAGTGCTTAAGCACAGTACCTGACTCATAGTAGGTACTTTTATAAATATTGTTGTTATTATTATCATTATCTAGAAGAAATAGGCAAGTTCTCTTATGGGAGGTGGTATTTATGGCCTAAACAAAAATGAAGTTATGGATTGAAGGAGGACAAGGGTAAGATAGAAAGTATTTCTAGTTTAGCAAAGGAAGTAAATGGAATGTTTTATACTTTGACTCACTGACTTTAACAGGTATCAGCCAAAAAAATAATTTTTCTCCTTCTTCACATGTGGGAGGATTTAGAATTGAAAGGCAGTGTTAGAAATCAATCTGCTAAAACCTTGATTTTACAGGTTAAACTACTAGAGCCCCTGGATTAGAGTAAAATCCCATGTGTGGTGGTAAATATTTAACAATTGGCTTCCTCAAAATGCTTGATACATTTTAAAATATAATCTGCTCCATTAACATTTTCTCCATCACTTTCTTATGTCTAGACAATCAACAGAACAATAATGCTAATCTCTGATTTGTAGAATCTGCAGATTTTCAAGGTGTGAATGCTCATGATGAAAATTTAACAATTGGTTTTCCTGAGTCAACTGGAAGTGACTCTAGCCTCTATTTTATCACTAAGGTCACACAGTTAATAAGGGGGACGGAGAAGGATTCATAGCCACATATTCCACATATTCTGATTCTAGATAAAGGGCTCTTTTTACTGTTCTGTTTTCTATTCTCAGCTTCCTTGTGGGTATATTTTCCTAGTAATGTCCATTATGATGTCAAAGATATTTCCCTAGTATTCTAAGTCTATTCAAGGAAAAGAAAACGAAATCACAGAATCTCAGAGGTCACCAAGTCCAATTTGTACCTCAAATTGTACCCTCTTTAAAGGCCCTTGGTCATGGGGAACCTTTTCACAAACCTTAAAGTATTATTAAAATGCCAGTTATTTTTGTTTCTATTATTATCTATTATGGTGATGATGATGATGATGATCCCAAAGCAGCTCACTGAATTTTCGGACAGTTTAAAATGTTAGGAAGCTTTTCATTAAATGATGTTGAAGTCTTTTTCCTTATAATTTCTACCTTTTGCTTATGTTCCTGCCTTTGGGAGCAAACTAAAAGTTAAATGTTTTTCCTCATGATAATACCTGAAAAACATGAAATCAGCAATTCTTGGGGATAGATAACGATTTTGGTTTTCTAAGCTCAACAAATTTATTTCTGTAGGAAAGTGAAGTAAGTGCTGGTACCCTTTAGGTAAGGTAAGTATATCTAGACCGTCTTATTTTAGGATACTTGTTCTAGAAAGCCATATAAATAACGCAACAACATCTAATTATCCCATTCTCATTTTATTTCACATAGTGTATACTGTTTTTATAGCCCTCTTTGAGGATGGTCTAACTAATTAATGTGCCTAATAAATCAAGTTCTATGTAGTTATTGCTTTTTGTTTGTTTGTTTCTTACTTAAAGGCAATCCTTCAATGTACTACCCATCTGTATATCTTTCTGGAAGCTCTCTATTCTTTGTCACCAAAACACTGGATTTCAAGAAATAAGATCCTTGAGAGAATAAGCTGAATTTGTAATCTTGGAACCTTAGTGTTTAGCACTAAACTAGGGTTTAGGATTAGTTAAATGTCTTTCACGTAGTAGGTACTTAAGAAGTATTAATTGGATTTTTTATCTGGGATCCATATAATTTTTAAGTCCCTAGAAATAAATTTTGGGAACCAGGTAGTTTTCCTATTCTGGATTCTATAATAAAAGGAAAATTCTGAAATTCCCTGTCCCTTCTAAAAGGTTGTATGTTTCCCAAGATCTTACCTGTGGGGCATTTATCCAAACTGAGCCCACATTCTGAGTCTTTTGAGACTTGCCTGTCTCTAAAATAGCAGAGGTATCTAGTAATGAATCTATAGTTAAAAGCCGATTTAAGATGGAATTTTTATAGAAGCCAATTTTTTGGTTGCTTAAAGGTAATTGCTTTGTACCTAATTTAAGTCTCATAGGGAGCAATTCTGATCTCCCCCAGCAAACTTTATCTTAAATGAGGCTGATATATAATCTCATTACATGTGTCTGGATGTCTATCGGTAAATACAGCATGATGCACCAGGCTTCTGCAAGACATGCAGCATTAAGCACCCTCCAAGGACCTTCAGTATTTGCTGAAAAAAAAAAAAAAATTGTTCAACCAGAGCCAGGTCAATTACCTATTTCTAAGACTAGTTTCAAGAAGGTAAGGTACAGTCATTCACTTACCTTGTTCAAATGATATATCACAGTTGTTTGGGAACTTGTAGATGTGACATTGCAGAGGGAATAAATGAGGAAAAGAGCCAGTTAAAGAAATGAATGAGTTAGGGAAGTAGTTGGAGCTGTTGCTCAAGGGAGACCCAGGCCAAGATAGAAAAGCTGAAAGGAGCCAGAATATAACAGGAGAGAAGCATAATAATGGGGATACTTTATCTGTGGGACAATCAATCAGCTTTTGATTAATTTGATAGGTAAATTTCAAAATGAAATGAGCTGTATGCAGCTCAGTGGAAATGGAGCCACGAACCCTGGATACTGTGTGAAGAGGACAAAGAGACTGTGTCAGAAAAATTTTGATGGTGCTCTTTGACAGTATTCCAAGTTTAGAGGACAATAGAGGTTTCATTAGCTGGAATAGATTAGATTGTTAACAAAGCGTTTGATACATCCCTAGATGGATCTTATTATAGAAATGGCAGAGCAAAGCTAGTTTACGAAGAAAACCGTGCTGTGGGTACCAAATGATCTTCTGGATTCCAAGCAAAGAAGGCAGAAGGAATATAAATAAATGAAGGTATATATTACTACTTACTATGTACAAATCACTGTGCTAAGTAAGCAGTGGGAATACAAATAGAAAAATAAGACAGTCCTTGATTTGAGGAAGCTCTCATTCTAATTAAAGGAGGCAACATATAAAGGAAATTTCAGCTACAGGTCAGATAATATGAGTGTTGAATTAAGAGTCAGAAGATCTGAATTCAAATGCTAATTCTTCCACTTACCTGTGTGACTTTAACCTCCCAGTTTAAAGGTTCTTCATTTGTAAAGAAGTTCAGGCTAGACAGCCTCTAAGGGCTCTCCAGATCCATATCTGGGATCCCATGACTTCCTCATGTTTTCCCAGATCTAAATCAACGAGTTTATGACTTTGATAGGACAACAAGGACCTATGTTGAATAGATTCCTAGAGATTTCCATTTTAGGCTATAGGTTCCAAAAGACAGATGGGAGGATTGCCATTGGTCTGGTCTCTTGTAAGTGATTTATTTTTTGCCCTCCATGTTTCAGAATTTTTAACTAAGTCCATTAGCTTCAATTCTGCCTTGAAAGACAAAGATGATGTATTGTTGTTGAAAAGTTATGTTTTAATTTCAATTGAGATACTGGCTCTGTAATGATAGCTCTAGTGGGATTGGGGATGTTGCAGTGAGAAGTAACACTAAATCTATTTAGATTTATACCATTTTTTTTTGTATATGTGAACAAAATCCACCATTCATGTCCTTCTCCAATTCCTTATTGTGGAAGTTATCTTAAGTCCTTGAAGACTATGCCAAAGAGGAAATATTTTTGGCAGGTTCTGCCATAGATTCAAGTATGAGCTTGGCAATGGACTATATATTTATCACCCAAGCACCAGACTAGTTGGGTTAGGGAAGGTTGACCACCAGAAAGTTGACCACTAGATGATAATATTCTTTCAGCAGATGCCTTCTACTAAGGTTTATAGAACTTGTGATATATACTGGTGGAGTGAGCATCCACACTAACAGAATTAGAATCCTTGAAGTATTAGAGTTAAAGGACTCAAATATTAGCCATATATGTAGATTCACATTGATTAAGTTTTCTTCTATTAATTCTGAGTGTCCATGGTAAGAACCCAGTAGAACATAAGCTCCTTGAGGGGAACAATGCTGTAGAAATAATTCTTGTTCAATTAGATGTTAGATTATAAGACCCTTTAGCGGAGCTTCTCTTTCAATATTGAGACACTATAGTCCTTAGAGTCTATGAGAAGATGGAAAATTCTTAGCTTAATAGTTCTTTAATTAGGGATTTCCTCCTAACACAAAAGGCCCAGATATATTCTCAGGAATTGTTAACTGTGCTTCCCCAATGCAGATAGTCTGGACTTCACCATTTGATACCTCCAACCTATCGTCCTCCAAGAAATATGGTGATTACACAATCCCTTTATAAGAATACAGACTATCAAAGCTCAAGAGATAAACAAGTTTGCTCTTCCAGTTCTGGTTCATACTTTCGAGAGCTTATCATCTCACAACATTATCTGTTGCTCCTTCCTTTTTCTGATTGAAGTCCTCACCTCCTACCATTTTCTTTAGTTCCCCACAGAGGACATATGTTGTTATTTTCCATCATAGTCTTTCCCCTTCTTTGATGTTCTACCTTGCAGCCCATGCTTCCTAACCCCACACTTTTCCTGAGCTCCCAGAAGATGGCAGTCATTCCATTTCTCAGGGGACCAGCTCTCTGTCTCCATATTCCTTGAGCTGTTTCTATCACTATTCACAAAGTAACAATTCTATTCTTCTATTCCTAGAGATTTTTCTGATCCTGTGATGCCCATAGCTTTGGACCTCATACTCATAGAGAGTATCCTGAAAATCTTCTTATGAATCTTATAAGTGAGTTTTTCCTTAATTCTGTTGTGAATAATATTGACAGCATAATTTGTGTGCTCCTTTTCTTTGGATAGTGTACTTTCTTTCTGTATCAGCACTCTCCCAAGGCCCATAAGCTTATGGAAGCATCCCACTCTTTCCCTAATTGTGCTCCTGGGAAACTTTGTTCATTCCTTGAATATTATTCAAATTACCAACTACAACTTCCTGAAATAAAGAGGGAGGGTAAGTCTACTTCACCTTTAAGCTGCTTAAAAGAAAGATGTTTAGTCACCACAATATGTTAAGACTTTGAAAAGCCTTGTTTTCAAGACTTTTTTCTATCAAAATAGATCATTAGTAGTCCTTGTCTTAAAATATAATTCTTCCTGAATTGCTGTGGTTAAAAAAGCAAACAAACCCATGACCTAAAAGGTATTATTCTACTTTACATAAGTAGGTCCTTGGATGACAGACATGATCCACTGCTGAGTCCATATTTTAAAAACTTTTTAGTTGGGTAGAACTTATTACTGCTCATGGTTTTTTACCATCAGTAGCATAGACTTCAAGAACTTGTGATCACTCTAAGCCATTCTAGTAGAATATAAGTTTCTTGAGGGTAGGGATGTTTTTTTACTGGGGCACAGTAGGTATTTACTAAATGTTTATTGAATTGAATTGAACTGGTGAGACATCAGAGAATAATTTTTTAGAAAATAAGAAATTCACCCCCTTAAAATTATACATTTATTCCAGCCTGTACATATTACCCTCTAATCCTATTATTATATAGGAAATAAAAAATAAAAGAATGTTGGTTATAGAGATTTTTAAATTCCTTAACAAGGAAGTGAAATACATCAGCCTTAGAAAATTTACTGAATTATACATTGTGAATTAGCATAGATGATATTTGCCAATATTATCTCTTTCTGGCTGTTCCCAGTTCCTTTTTCCTGTCACTAATACCACTAATACTAAAAGAAGTTTAAAGAGTCTGCTTATCAAAATTATATTCCTTCTCCTACTTACTGAGGCCTAGCTTCATGACAGATAGAATCTTTTTCTGTTAGTGGTCCCTGAGGTTGGCATCTTTGCTACTTTTTTTTAATCTTTTACTCATATTATGCAAAGGGATCCCCTTGAAAAAGAGAGATTGCATAAGACCCTATACCTTGCATTCTCAAACTGATTCTTAAAAAAATGTTGACTAAGTCATGGAAGGTCTATCTCCATGATCTTTTCTTTTTTTTTTTAATCTGCAATCCACCTGCAGAAGTCATGTAGAAAGGGCATCCAGAATGGACCCACTGAAATATTTGAATGAATTAGCAAATGAGCTCTTGGTTTGGAGAACTGGGGGATACTACTTATCCCTGGCTCTTGATTAAATGTGAACTAACAAACATGTTGTCTGTCTGGTAGCACGCACCATTGGAATAGTAACAGTCGGGTGACACAGATAAGGGGAAAAAAGTGGCAAAGCATCTGACGTTATACAGGAAGAACTAGAACTGGAAGGGAAAAGGGATGAGAAGAGACAACAAAGCAAGATAGGTAAATATCCAGACATATATAAATAAACCACCATTTCCTGGAGGAGCAGCATGCCCCTGGTACTATGCCACAGTAGAGTAATATCCCTATGAGAAAATGATCTATAATGTTTGAGGGGAACCAAGAGATTCCTAGAATGCCAGACTAATGATAGGGAGGAGGAAGAAATTCTTGGGACACAGCAATTATCTTTCTACCCTGAGTGAGTAGATCCTTTTTATTCTAAGGCTATGTATATCTTCTCAGAGAGATAGAAATAAATACTTACTGGGTGAGGTTTCCCAAAAGGAATGATTCATAATAAAACTTCTGCTATTTTAAAATTTAATTTTATATTTATAATATAAATATTTATATTTACATATTAATAATTTATATTAATAAATATTTTATATTTATTATTTCATTATTTGATTTTACCTCTAGAGCACATTCTGGGTTAGAGTTTATCCAAATAATTGTGCTAACTCTCTGTCTGGGCACGCCGCCTAAGAATCATTAATTCCAAGTATTTTCAAGAGAAAGAGGAAAGTATGTTAGAATACCATATGATATGATATGAGCTGACCCATCAGCTCTAGTGTAGAGGACAAAGGTATGAGTCAGCTGGGGGAAAGGGAGAGGACAGGAATTTGGTTGGTGTCAGGGGGCTCTAATTAGTGAACAAGTTAGTTCTGAATCAGTAGACTGACTTTTGTTTAACTAAGCAGACAAAAAGGGAATTTTTGATTCAATAAGGAAAAATGCCCAGTTCTACCCTCTTACTGAAACAAGCATTTGCAGTCCTTGGTGAAAGTTATTTACTTGGTGGAAGAAATTTTGTCTTCTACCTATATGCAGAGGTATGCTGGCAAATGTTTAACCATCATCTCTACAGGAAAAAAAGTTTCTATAGCACAATTTTTAGCTTAATTTCCATTATTAACATTTTTCTAACATTTTCTATCTAAACTTTCTTTTTTTGGTACAGGTAATTTTCTTTTATTTATTTATTTTGTTTATTAAAGCTATTTATTTACAGAACATATGAGTAATTTTTCTACATTGACCTTTGCAAAATTTTGTTCCAAATTTTTCTCTCCTTTCCCCCCACCTCCTCCCTACATGGCAGGTAGTTTAATACATGTTAAATATGTTAAAATATATGACAAATCCAATATATGTATGCATATCTATACAGTTATCTTGCTGCACAAGAAAAATTGGATCTAAAAAGAGAAAAAAAAAAACAACCTAAGAAGGAAAACAAAATGTTAGCAAATATTCACAGAAAGTGTTAAAATGCTATGTTGTGGTCCACACTCAGTTCCCACTGGCCTCTCTCTGGGTGTATATGGCTTTCTTCATCACTGAACAATTAGAACTGGTTTGAATTACATCATTGTTGAAGAGAATCACGTCCATCAGAACTGATCATCATATAGTCTTCTTGTTGCCATGTATAATGTTCTCCTGGTTCTGCTCATTTCACTCAGCATCAGTTCATGTAGGTCTCTCCAGGCCTCTCTGAAATCATCCTGCTGGTCATTACTTATAGAACAATAATATTCCATAACATTCATATACCATAATTTATTCAGCCATTCTCCAATTGATGGGCATCCATTCAGTTTCCAGTTTCTTGCCGCTACAAAAAGGGCTGCCACAAACATTCTTGCACATGTGGGGCCCTTTCCTTCCTTTATGATTTCTTTGGGATATAGGCCCAATAGAAACACTGCGGGTCAAAGGGTATGCACAGTTTGATAACTTTTTGAGCATAGTTGCAAATTGCTCTCCAGAATGGTTGGATCCTTTCACAGTTCCACCAACAATGTATCAGTGTCCCAGTTTTCCCACATCCCCTCCAACATTCGTCATTATCTTTTCCTGTCATTTTAGCCAATCTGACAGGTGTGTAGTAGTACCTCAGAGCTGTCTTAATTTGCATTTCTCTGATCAAAGTGATTTGGAGTACCTTTTCATATGACTAGAAATAGTTTCAATTTCTTCATCTGAAAATTGTCTAATCATATCTTTTGACCATTTATCAATTGGAGAATGGCTTGAATTTTTATAAATTTGAGTTAATTCTCTGTATTTTAGAAATGAGACCTTTGTTAGAATCTTTGAATGTAAAAATGTTTTCCCAGTTTCTTGCATCCCTCCTAATCTTGTCTGCATTCGTTTTGTTTGTACAAAAACTTTTTAACTTGATATAGTCAAAATTATCTATTTTGTGATTAATGATGATTTCTAGTTCTTCTTTGGACACAAATTCCATCCTCCACAGATCTGAGAGGTAAACCATTCTACATTCTTCTAAATTGTTTATAATATCATTCTTTATGTCTAGATCATTAATCCATTTTGACCTTATCTTGGTATATGGTGTTAGGTGGGGGTTAATGCCTAGTTTCTTCTATACTAGATTCCAATTTTCCCAGCAGTTTTTATCAAATAGTGAGTTCTTATCCCAAAAGCTGAGGTCTTTGGGTTTGTCAAACACTTCTATCTAAACTTTTTTAAGTCTAGATACCAATAAAGTAATAAACCAAGCCCCCATTCTCAATTTACTGATTTCTGACATGTAAATGCTCACACTGTAAATTTCACAGTGGGCTCCAGAGATTGGAGCTGTCTCCAGCATACCCCTGGGATATGTCTCAGAGGGTTATAGAAAATTGATGTGAATGTTTTACTAGGGCAATTTTCCCTCAGTGTACCCTGAATTTGGTTGGGAGAGAACTGAGAGTAAAGGATATAAGTTGTGGGGACATTGCTACAAGGTAAAACTTCCTAACACTTATCTGTAAATAGATTTGGCTGCCTTGGAAAGTTGTAGGTAATCCCTCATTAGAGTTCTCTAAGTAAAGTTGGAATAAAAATTTTGAGAGCATGTAAATGGGATTCTTTTAAAAATATGATTTGGATCAAATGGTCTCTGAGTTAAGATTCTACTGCTGAGGTTCTGGGTTTTTCTGCATGTCATCTATTATCTCATGCCCACCTTATATTCTGACATGATCAATCTCTTTGTTACTTAGCAAAATTCTAGGTGTGATTTTACAGGATGTTCCGTGCCCCAGATTGCACAAAGTTTCCTCTCTTTTACTCATAAGAGGGCTCACTAATTTTGTTAAGCTTCTTTCGAGAACAATCCTCTAATTGCTCAGTGATCTCTGTAGTAATCAGTTTTTCTGTACCCTTTGCTAAGACCTGGTTCCAGAGCATTGCAATGTACTTGTGTATACTTTTCATTTTTCTCTTTTAATTCAAGGTGGGGAGAGGGATCAGCATGGAAGACCAGCAACTGATGATGTTTTCCAGGCAGACAGTGATGGAGCTTCAAGCCTATGAAGCTGTCAGTGCTGAAAATAAAGCATGACCAAGAGCATCCTGAGTGTTAGAGTGATGCCATTTATTGTTCATTTACCTATGACAGGTGATAGGTTAGCATGATCTATGATTTTTCTGTGGCCTTTATTTTTCATCAGTTTTCAATTTTAGCAGTCCACTCCTTTGAGGAACAGTTTAGATTTGCTTTTAGACATGGGAATTATACTGAATTGAATATCTTTCAGATCTTTTTTCCCACAACCCAGTTCCAAATCAATTTCTGGACAAGTGTTCCAAGTGGTGATCTTTGGTTCTGAGATTTATCAGCAAGGAATGAACTTAAATTCTAAACTTCTAAGCAAACATTGCACAAGATATTGCTGGGGATGAAGTAGAACTTATATGAGCATCTATAGTTTTTTAGGTAAGGAAATAAAAAAGGAAAAACATGCTAGAGGACATCTCAGAGGAGATAACTGTGGATGTGAGAACCTAGTATTTTAGAGGCAATTAAATTGGGCAGAAAAAAAAAACTGTAGAGAGTTCAATAGGGACAAGTAAGGTAGTGGAATAAAATCAGGAAAGTCAATTAAATATTTAATAATAAAGAAAACTAAATGCAATAAATATTCTTAAGCACCTACTGCACACCCAATATACATTCTGGAGAGATACAAAGTTTGTATAATTAAGTGTTTTATAGTGGAGTGATTGAATTTGACACACACAAAAAATAACCATAGTGTGAGGTAAAATATGGCAAGAAGATAAGAGACATACAAAGTGCTGTATAAGGCCAAAAAGTCATTACTAACTTGGGGAGTAAGGAACAGGAAATCAAGGAAAAGAATTTGAATTGACCTTTAAAGAACAGGTAGGAATTCAAGAGGGGACATGAAAACAGGATTATAGATAAAGAATTAGAAGAGGGGCAGCTAGGTGGCGCAGTGGATAGAGCACCAGCCCTGAAGTCAGGAAGACCTGAGTTCAAATCTGGTCTCAGACACTTAACATTCCCTAGCTGTGTGACCCTGGGCAAGTCACTTAACCCCAATTGCCTCAGCAAAAAGAAAAAAAAAAAAAAAAAGAATTAGAAGAGACCAAAAAAGGTTATCTCATGCAACTTATTCTATAGATGAAGAAATAAAACCAATCTAAAGATAGTAAATGATATGAACAAAGACACCAGATTAAATACAGAGTGCAGAGAAAAATACAGAGAGCATATAGGGGACGGAATAGCCTGGTTTGTCTGGAGAAAATGGTACATGGAGAGGAGTACCATAAAATAAAACTAGAAAGATAGAGTAACATTAGACTTGGACAGCTTTTATTTTATATATATATATATATATATATATATACACACAAATATACATAGATATAGGTAGATATGGACAAAGATGTCAATAGATATAAATGGAGATGAGATAAAGATATTAGGTGTAGATATAGATGGAGATGGAAATAGAGACATATAGATGTAGAAAGAGATATGGAAAAATGATTGTCAGATAGAGATATAGAAAAATGACAGGCACACATACATTTGTATATGTGGAGCTAGAGTCAGCTCCAAACTTTCTGTACACACACATATGTATATATATATATATATATATATGCATATGTATACATATACATACAGCAAATAAACACATATCCCTAGCTATCATTTCTCTATAGTTATCAATGTCTATATAGAATTATGGTCAGGGATTTATATATTTGTATTTGTGTGTATATATATATGTACATATATATATATATGGCCATCATTTCATGTGTATATGTATATGTAAATATAATATTACATATATAATATATCTATAAATGCACATATATCTCATGCAAATTTTAGATTTATTTTCAGATACATTATATGTATCTAAATATATATGTTTATATACATATTTATACACACAAACATATATGTACACACACATATACATCTCTGGACACCATTCATCTATAACTATGGATCATACTATATACACATATATACATATGTTTCATATATATATATATATATATATATATACCTGGACACCATTCATCTATAACTATGGATATGTACACATATATTTGTATGTACATATACATACACACATATGTATGTGTATATATACACATATTTGAATGTTGGCTAGGGAGAGGTAATTTGATTTTGAATGATAGAGAATATAAGTGTATACACAGGGAAGTAGTGAGACATAACCTTTCTAGTAGCAACAACATTAATTCTATTAGGATTCCAGAACAGCAAAGCAGTGGGTATGGAGCAGAAGCTGAGAGTGGGCAAACTGGGAAGACAGTTGGGGAGGAAGATGGAGCATGTCTAGAATGAGACTTGAAAGGTATTCACCAATGTGGGGGGGGAGAAAAGAGGAATATGAGAGACTTTGTACCTAAAAGGGTTAAGAAGGGAGTGAGCATTAATAACTGGGCAAATCAAGCAAGGTTTTGAGAGCGAGGAGGCACTTAAACAAATCCTTGAAAAAAGACAAACATCCTAAAGGCTAAAAGTAAGTTATGAGTTCATTCCTGGCATGAGAGATGCCTTTTGTGAAGAAACAGGAATGGGGGATGGAGAGAAAGAGACAAAGTTTGAATTTCTTCTCTCTCCTGAAATGCCATCTCATTTCTCTAGGTATGATCATATTTCCTTTACTGTCCATCTAAATGACCAATTGTTTTCCTTGAAAAGAAATAACCCATTATGGTGAGTGAAAAATAGAGTTCATAAAAGTCCTAGTTTATAAGGTAAAGAATTAAAAGAATACAGAAACTTAGAACTAAATAAGGCCATGGAAGCCACCTACTCTACCCCATTCTTGATCAGGAATTCCCTCTGTAACATAGTTTATAAGAGATAAATCTGGCATGGCTTGAAGCTTCATTTTATTCCAAAATTGAAGATAAACTAACAGGGTGCAAGCCTGAGTCAGGTCCAATAATTAACAGAAGTTTGGGTTTAGGAAAGAAATTAGGGCTGGATATATATATATATATATATATATATATATTTTAGGTGTCACAGAATCTTAGAGCTGAAAAGAACCTTAGAGGCTATTTATTTCTGAGAGGAATATCCTCTGAAAAAGATCTGATAAGGATCCTTTGATTGCAAACTTCTAGTTGGGATTGGGGCACTCACAGCCTCCTGAATGAGAATGTTCTGTCCTTGGATAGTCATAACAGTTAGGAAGTCTTTCTTTACCTCAAATTAAGCCCTGCTTTTGGCCAGTTTGTGCTGCTGGGTGAGACCACGTAGAGCAAATCTCATAGAATCACAGAGCTGGAGGGTGAGCAGGGACCTCTGGAATCCTGCTATGACACATCTTACAAGCCAACATCTGAAGGCTTCCAAGGATGGAGAGCATCCATTGATTTGCAGCCCTTTGAACAAAATTGTTAGGAAAATTTTCTTGTAGTTAAGCTAACATTTACTTCTTTACAGTTTTTAACATTGCTGCTGGTTCTGCTGAGCAAAAAAAACAACAGGTCAGATTCTTCCTCAATATCACAGTTTTCATCCATCTGTTTACTCCTCACCAATTCTAATCTTCTCTCCTCTGGGCTAAACATTTTCAAATGATCATATGATTTGAACGCAAGACCCCTAAATACTTTGGTTGCCCTCGTTAGTACACTTTCTAACCCACCAATATTCTCCTTAAACTCTAATACTTAAAACTGAGTAGAATACTTCTGGTAAGGTCTGATCAGGGCACAGTATATGAGACTATCACCTCATCTTTCCTAGGAAGCCAGGCTCTCTTAGTGCAACACAAAAGTTCATTACCTTTTTTGGCTGCCACATAACAATGCTCATTCTTATTTCCTTTCTTGCTCACTAAAACCATGAACTCATTTTTATAATAATTGTTGTGGATCCATGTGTCCTCACACTTGTACATGTGTTTTTTTTTAACACAAATGCAAAACTTTGCATTTATTCTTATTTCCTTTCATCTTATTAGATAATCCATTAGCTTGTCAGGATACTCATAGATCCTGACTCCAAGTGAATTAGGTATTTCCCTTAGCTTGATGTCACCTGCAAGTTTTATAAACATGTCTTCTATGCCTTGATTTTTCATTAACAAAAATGTTAAAAAAGCACAAGCTAAGTACAAATTCCTTGGACTTCCTTCTCCCTTCTAAGATGATATCAAATGATTAATAACTAATCTTTTGTATCCAGTGATTCAGTCCATTTGCAATCTACCTAAAAAGACTTTTGTCAAGTCTACATCTCTCAATTTTGTCTATAGAAATAAAATGATTTTTTCAAATGCTTTAATAAAATCTAGCTTAACGGTATCTAAAACATACCAGTCTAATAACGCTGTCAAAAAAGGAAATGAATTTAGTCTGGCATGAATAATTGTTTTTTTTAATAAAATTTTATTAATATCTTTTGTTTTTATATTGTCCACATTCTTTAATGTATAAAGTCATCTCTTATAACAAAGAATAAAAATTAAGGGGGAAAAGTTCAGCAAAACAAATCAATGAAGAGAAACAAAATCTGTGATTATATCTACTGTTCACACCCAACTGATCAGAGTACTTTCTTGTAGCTCTTCTTTGAGTACAAGCTTGGTCATTATAATTCTGAAGCATTCATTCAATCAATCATTCACTAAACATTTATTAAGCTCCTACTATATGTTAAGCACTGTTCTGAATACTCAGGATGTAAAAGAAAGTAAATAACAGTCCTCAAGAAACTTAACATTCTAATGGGAGAGACCACATGCAAACAAATATATGCACAGGCTACATACAGGGAAAGATGCTAGATGATCACGAATCATCGCTTTAATGAGATATTCTAACATTTTTGTAGGTGGCAGTGGATAGAGTACTGGGCTTGAAATAAGGAAGACCCAAATTACTGAGTTTAAATCTGACCTCAGATGCTTATAAGCTGTATGAGTTTGGGCAAATCATTTAAATTTGTTTGCCTCGATTTTCTTATTTGTAAAATGAACTAGAGAAGGAAATGGCCAACCAACTCTTTGCTAAGGAAAACCTCCAAAGACATTATGAACTGGACACGCTTGAACAACAGACAAGCAAACAAACAGAAAATCATTCTGTAGCATTCAGTTATGATAATTTTGGTTTTGTTCTTTATCATTTACATTGTTGGGACTTATTGTGAATGTTGTTCTCCCAGGTTCAACTTACTTTACTTTGCATCAGTTCATATAATCTTTCCCATGTTTCTCTGTGTCTTCTGTATATTTACCATTTTTCCAGTGTAGAACTGTTGTATCATATCCATATACCACATATCTAGCCATTTTCCAATGATAGGTTCTGCTTTCTTTTGAATCCATGAAATTACATCTCCAAAAGTTTTATCTTCAAAAATGGTGTATATTACACCATTCCTGAATTTCTTCTTCCCTATTAAAAATTCTATGATGAAATGTTTACTTTCCCCTTTTAATGTCCCCATCATTTCCACTCTACCATCTTGTTCCTGTCTATGAGAATTAAATCCAGAACAGAAGTTCTCTTTATTAGTTCCTCCACCCAAGGAACTTGAAATTGAATTGATGCTCATCAGTTGGGGTATGTATGTATGTAAATATGGAATTTAATGGAATATTATTTTTCTGTAAGAAATGATGAATAGACTGATTTCAGAAAAGCTTGGAAAGACCGAAATGAACTGATGTTGAGTGAAGTGAGCAGATCCAAGAGAACATTGTACATAGTAACAACAAGATCATGTGATAATCAAGTATTGTGGATTTGGCTCTTCTCAACAATGCAGAGATTTAAAACAATTCCAATAGATCGGGGATAGAAAATACTATGAGTATCCAGAGAGAATTATGGAATCTTAACATGGATTGAAGCATAGTGTTTTCACTTTTTGTTTGTTTTTTCTTTCTCATGTTTGTTTTTTCCTTTTTGGTCTGATCTTTCTTGCATAATATGACAAATATGGAAATATGTTTAGAAGTGTTGTAAATGTTTAACCTAAATCAGATTACTTGCTGTCTTGGGGAGGGGGGAGAAAAGTGAGGGAGGGAGAAAAATTTGAAACTCAAAATCTTACAAAAATAAATGTTGAAAATTATCTTTACATGTATTTGGAAAAATAAAATGGTATTGGAAAAAAATAGTTCTTCCACGTGCTAAAGAACGAAATTTTCATTTAAAGCAGGGAGGAAAGATAAACTACTCTTTCTCCTCTCCAAAGGAAGAATAGAAAAAAGCCACAAAAGTCATTGAGTACATCCTCAAGTATGGATTAGTTATGATCACCTACCTCTAATACTCTGTATGAATCATGGAAAAATATAAATTAATAATTGCAAGAAGAAAGGGACTAGATACTTTGGAACTAAAATACTTAGAAGAAGCTCAGTTCTTTCCATACCAACCACAAAAATTTGTATTTAATATATATTCCCTTCATTCAGCTGATCACCTAATATCATAGCCCCAAAATGCCATGCTAATTTGGCAATGGTTCAGTACTTCATCCCTAGCTTCATTCCTCATACTAGGGACTTTCTAGAAAATAACTCAAATGATGAATCTCCTTTAAATGCCAGGAAATCCCAATGATTCAAGAACCTCTTTCCCCTATCAAAAGACCGAGGGATTGAATGACAGTTTTAGTGAATGTTTCCCACAATGAAACTTTGGACTAAGTTATCTATTTGTTTTTTTTTAGTTAAATTTTCTTCATACCAGGCTCATGATGTCAAACTCTTGATCCTGATCATGAGGTCTCATGATATTTTTGTCACCAGTGAAATTAGGACAGCCCATGTTACATATATCTCAGGAAGCTAGAGCAATTATTTCTGTGGAGGAAGAAGGCAGCAACTTTTGAATATCCATCTCTAAAGCAGATTGTAGCCAATCTGCAACAGCAAATCTAGTCTAGCCTCCTGGACCACTCTTTCCCAATTGGCTTTCCTTCAGCAGAAATGGTCACATAGAAAATAAGCAAGAATTAAAATTATTGCTTAAAATTCTAGTAAGTTAGAATTAGAATTTAGGTTAGAATTCCTGTGTGAAATGACAGTGAAGTTCTGTGGTGTCTGGTGACTTGGGTGCTTTTGCCTCCTCACATGTACCTTATAGACTCCTTAGTTTCCCTTAAAACACAGTGTACCTGCTCCATCTGGTCTCCCAGTCTCTTCCCTCGACCAATATTGCTCTCTTCTTGAGATATGTAATATATGTGTATGTCTATATGTATGTAGCATTCCCTCCATAGAATATAAATTTCTTAAGAGCAAGGACTGTTTGGTTTGATTTTTGTATTCTCAGTGCCTAGCATAATGCCTTATCCATAATAGATACTTAATAAATTCTATTATTGTTGCTGTTGGATTTTTGTTACATTTTAAGTTCTGAACTGTTTTCCTCCCTCTTTCCCTAACCTGCTTTAGAGAAGGCCACTATTTGATGCAGATATATAAATAAATGTATTTATTATTATTTAACATTTATTATCTCTTTATCAATCTATGAAACCATATAATACACACTTTTATTTATTAGTTCTTTTACTCAATGTAATCTTCAAAGCAATTTTCTTCATAAGACCTTTTGTAGTTTATTTCAGTACTAATAATACTCAAAATTACTTGATCATTCACAATTTTTCTTCAAACAATATTGCTAGTAACTGTATACACAAATCTCTTGGTTTTGCTCATTTCACTCTTATTTTATAAAAGTTTTTCCGTGTTTTTCTAAAATCCTCCAGCTTATCATTTCTTATAGCACAAGAATTTTGCAATCTAAATAAAGGAGAAGATTGGAGAAGTGTCTAGAGAATGTTCAAATACCTAAGGATAAAATCTCTGTGTGTGTGTGTGTGTGTGTGTATGTGTGTATGAGAGATAGACAAATTAATCCCAGAGGGTATGCCCTAGGGTTAAGGGATTCTAGAAAAGGCTCATTTCAGAAGGTGGGATTTTAGCTGAGACTTGAAAGAAGCTTATTGAGAGATTTTCAGGGATGGCGGATAGCCATTGTAAGTGGGTGGAGCTGCAGCTAGGAGGCCAGAATCAGTAGAGTACAAAATATGTGCAATAGAGCAAGATATAAGAGGAATGGAAAGGTAGGAAAGGTCAGGTAATAAAGGGTATAAAAATAACATGATTGGTGCTATTATTATGTCTACTTTACAGATAGAGAAGCTAAGCCTGAGAGAAGTTTAGGGATTTGTTCAGAAAAAATATTTGAGGCAGGATCTGATTTCTGATTTTTCTAACTCTATGTTTATCTCTGTACCATTTATACCACCTATGTAACTGAAATACACAACTGTGTATTGATATCTTCTCATGAGATATTTATGGTTTCATAATTGGGATAATAAGATGATACCACAACTGTGAACAAAAATTCAATATACAATGAAGTGCTCAATTGTGTGGAGCACACTGACCTGTTGGATAAATTCAAAGAAAGGGGAGAAGAATGAGAGCTAAAATACTCACAACAGGTTTTTTTGGAGGGTGTGGAACCTGAGAGGATACTTATCTAGGCTTCGGTCATCATGTAGAATTTAACAAAGATATGGTGGGATTTAGAAAGGTAGCAATATAATGAATTAAAAAATAGCATGTTTTGCATTCAGAAATGCCTAAGGTCACATCCTTCCTCTGATTGACATCTGGAATCCAAGGCAAATCATTTAACTTCTTAACAACCCACGAAAACCTTTAAAGATATGTTTCATAATATATGCTAATCTGGAGGGAGTTTCCTTTTTTAAAAATCTATAAAATCACAGTCCTGAGCCAAAACAAAAATGTGGGAGGAGGGGATGCCAGAAATTCTGAAGAATAAAAAAGGAACTTGGATGAACTCTTCATAAAAAGAGTGATTGTTATATCTCTACTTTCAGGGTCCTATCCTTGGTGATTAAAGCTTGTCTCTTATTCAGTGGGGTCAGAGAACATCATTGAAAGTAGGCCCATTGCTCAAAAGTTCTCTCCTGTGATTCAAGAGTTATGTTACTCCTAATTTTTTTGCCCTAAATTAAAGGATATTGTTTTTATGTGTGTGTATTGGAGAGAGAAACAGAGAAAGAGAGACAGACAGAGACAGAGAGAAAAAAGAGAGAGAGACAAAGAGAGAGAGAAAGAAACCCCCTTGGAAGTTTATGGATTCCTTTTCAGGATAACATTTTTAAGTGGACAAAATAAAATATATAGGATTGCAAAGGAAACCATACTATTGAAAGGCTGTTTTAACTACATATTTTTAAAAGCTTTTGAGCCTTAGGTTAAGGATTCCTGATTTAAACACTCTCTTTAATGGACAGTCAGGTGAAAGGATATTAACTCAATCTCAGAGATCTATATACCAAGACCAATGAGTAGAAGTTGTAGAAGTGAGATTTAGGGTTGATGTAAAGAAAAACTTTCTTTTTAACAACTAAACTTGTTCCAAAATAAAGTTTTTCCAAGGGAAATAAGGCACCTAGTGAGTGGAAGCTGGATGACCACTTGTCAGAGATAATGAAGGAGAATATTGTAGGATATTCCTGTCCTTGAAAGATATCTTGAATGTCGATTTGGAATAGCTGAAGCAAAGATGACCCCTAAAACCCCCAAACTGCTATCTTATGAAAGCTCAAATTGCTGGGGATGGTGGTCCTTCATTCTTGAAAAGGACCAATGATGGATGATGTCTTGATTTCCATGTGAATTGAATTGAAATGCATTCATGGATCTGAAATACACAAGGACCTGTGGCTCTAAGAGTAGTTACTATAATTCCATATGTATAACCCCTTGGTAGATATACAGTGTTGAATAAAGTTCAAAATGATTCTGTTCCAAACTCATAGGATAATAAGAGGCAGATCGAGGGCCCATTGTAGATTCTGAAAGCCCCAGGTCCAAGTCATTTTGCTAACATATAACATGGGTAGTTAAGGCAATTTATATTCCCAGTGACATAGGCAGTTCTAAGACTGAATTCCAAGTTGCTCATTTTCATCAGTGGAGGGAGTTTCCACCCTGAAATATTCTCATATGAATGAAATTACAAGTCCAGACAACAACCTTTACAGACATACACAAAATAAAAAATAAGACATTTTAAAGGTACTTGAAGAAACTTTGTTCATTTTTCATAACTACCCTGTGTTATATATATATATATATATGTATATACATACATATATATAATATATACAATATATATAATATACACTATATATATAATATACACAATATATAATATATACAATATACATAATATATATATATACACAATATATATATATAATGTGTATGTACATATATATATATATATATATATGGGAAACATAAACTCAGAGAGATTAAGTGATTCAAATTCAAAGTTTTACAGCCACAAAGATTGAGGGCTATAATTTGGATTCAAGTCTCATTCTCAAACCAACATTTTTCTACAATAAAAAATTATCTATACTATTAGTCAATAAATATTTATTAAGTACCAAGTATGTGTCAGGTTGAGTACTGAAGGTACAAAGAAACCAAGAGACAGTCTCTGCTTTCCAGGAGTTCACAATCTAATAGGAGAGAAGATAAGAAAACAAGTATGTATAAATAAGAGATATACAAAATAAATTAGAAATAATCAACAAGAGCGATGAAGATAGTTATACACATCCAGAGAGAGGTCTGTGGGAACTGAGTGCGAACCACAACATTTTAACGCTTTCTGTGAATATTTGCTTACATTTTGTTTTCCTTCTTAGGTTGTTTTTTTTCCTCTTTCTAGATCTGATTTTTCTTGTACAGTAAGATAACTATATAGATATGGGTACATATATTGGATTTGTCATATAATTTAACATATTTAACATGTATTAAACTACCTGTCATCTGGAGGTGGGAGTGGGGGGAAGGAGGGGAAAAATTTGAAACAAAAGAAAATTTTTTTGCAAAGGTCAATGTAGAAAAATCAGTCATATGTTCTGTAAATAAAAAGCTTTAATTAAAAAAAAAAGAAATAATCAACAGAAGGAAGGCACTAGAATTAAAGAGAACTGGGAAAGACTTCCTGTAGAAGTTGGGATTTTAGCTGGGATTTTACAAAAAGCCAGGAGGGAGAACATTTCAGACATGAGGGCAATCAGTGAAAATGCTGAGAGTTTGGAGATAGAGTGTCTTGTTTGAGAGTAGTAAGGAGGTTTGAGTAATTGGAATGATGAGTATATGTTTTGGGGAGTCAAAGGGGTGACTATGGTATAAGGTATAAAATGACTGGAAATGTGGGCAAGTTACAAAGGACTTTGAAGATCAATCAAGAGGATTCTGTAGTTGATTCTGGAAGTTTTAGAGAATCATTGGAGTTTATTGACATGGTCAGATATGTGCTTTATAAATATAACTTTGACAACTGAGTGAAAAATGTTCTGGAATGAGGACAGACAAGTGGCAGGCAGGAGAGCCATTGCAACAATCCAGGAATGAGGTGATGAGCCGCTGCCCCAGGGTATTTGCTGATAGTGTCAGAGGAGAGAAAAGGGCATATTCAAGAAATATCATGAAGCTAAGATCAACAGACTTTGGGAAGAACTTAGATATGGAAAGTGAGAAAGAATGAGGACTTTAGAAGGGCACTTGGGTTTCAAGTTTGCTTTATTGGGAGGATAATAATACCTTCAACAGGTAAGCTTGGTAGAGAGGATAGTTAAAGAGTAAGGAAAATGAGTTCAGTTTTGATCATATTGTGTTTAAGATGTTTGATTTAAGATAGGCAGTCAGAAAGTGAATCTGGAGGTTAGCAGAGAACTTTAGGGATGGATAAGGAGACTCCCCAGTTAGAAAAGTACCATATTTTTCCATAGGTCCTGCAGTGGGAGGGGAATTGTCCGCTAAAATAGTCCAATGCTGAATATTAAAACAGGCTCTTTTGTCAGAATCTGGTAGAAGAGAAGCTGGTGGAATTTTTTTTTTTGAAATCTCAGTTCTTGAAATGAAAACACCAGAAAGAGGCCTGTGTGGGGTTGCTTTGATCAAATACTTTCACTTCAGCTAAAAAAGCAGGGGGTTTCCCAGGTACCCTTGGCAAAGCCAGAAATTAGAAGAGTAGAAAATTGGCTCTGTTAGAAGGGAACTTGTCAATAATGAAACCACAAACCGTCAGGAGATGGCAGGGCTCAGAATAGTGCTGGGGGAGGGAACGAGGAAGACTGACGAGGTTTTGCAAGGTTGAACACTCAGGAGGAGTCACAATCTTTTAAGTTCCTGTTGATCTTCTCCATTGGAGAAGTAGGTTAGGAGCCCCCCCAGGGACACCCAAGCCAAGGGTCACATTGAGGGCTTTCAGGCCCCTTAATCAAAGGCCTTTCTCTGCTGAGTCACTGGGCAAAGTGAAGGGCTTTTCCAGACCTTATGGATTGATGAAGAAACTGAAAAAGGGAACTTTCTCAAAATTCTACCAGGAAACCTGAATTCTTTATTACTGAACCATGAGGGCTATAGGACAACATTATACAGTCATTTTTTTCCTCAAAATAAATAAATGGATAAACAGATACACAGACATAAATAAATGAATAAATAAATGCAAGAGAATGAATGAGTAGATGAATAAGAAGAGCAAAGTTGGTGTATTCCAACCTGGATAAGAATATGAATTCAAAATCTAAAGTTTCTATAAATCTATAGGATACTCCATCTTCCTAGAATTTTTAAAATGGATTTAGGCTCCTACGAAAATGAAGAATGCACTTCTTTCTCTTTGCAGACATGTAGCATTTTGGCTGTTGAACATTGTGTTATACTGACAAACTTGATGCATTGGTTAGTTATACTGAATAGCTTCTCCCACCTCCCACTCCCTTTTTATGTATTCTTTATTACAAGGGATAGTTCACTGGTTAAGGGAGGAAAGAGGGAGGTATTCAATAATAAAGTGAAATATAAACAACAGATAATACATTGCTAAAATGTGGAACTTTAAAAATTGATGTATGTTTTGTTGAAACTAAGTTAATATTTTCATTAATCACCATTAATCCTGTATTGATATTTAACTTTTCATGACAAAGATGAAAAAGTATCATGAGAAAAATGAGGGGAGATGAAGCAGAACTTTTCCACCTGGATTCAAAGGGGAGAATCCAGTTTGTTGTATTTATTTTATAGGGAAGAATTTGGAATATGGAGTGATGGAGCAGAGTCCCCAGGCTACAGAGTAAGCTTCTGCCTAAATCTTTCTCTTTGTGCTGAGATACTTCCTTTCAATCCTTCCATAAATTTGTAGATACCAAGTTATAAGGGAGGATGTTGGTTTCAGAGCCCATGGTGCAAGACTGGAAGCAGGAGGCAGAATTGACTTTCCTAGCTGCAGAATTACCCTGAGAACTCCGCTTCTAATGTGTTACTACAATTTTCTTCACCATAAAATAGGTACAGCGAGTTTGATTCTCTCCTTTTTATCCAGGTAGAAAGTAGGTGAATTGGGATGGAGGTAAGGTGGATGAAGTGTAGGGAAGGAAAGAAGACATCAGTCAATTAAGTAAAATTAACTATGTACAATTTTTGAGAGCTATAAACTGATAGATTATTGGAACTGGAAAGGACTAGAGATTCCCTAGTCCAACTTTTTCATTTTGCAGAAGAGGAAACTGAGTTTCATAAAGATTAAATATCTTGCTTAAAGAATATAATTAGTCTTCCTAATTTCTCATTTTAGTACCCAGTTATTTCACTTTATACAAATTCCCTTCTATCCTCCTTTCAAAATAAGCTGTATTGTACATGAAGACACAACTTAAATGTTTTTCCCAGAAAAAAAAACAAAAAAACTTCCTTCTTTTCATTCCCAGTTTCTCCTTTCCTACTACACTTGTATAATAGAAACCTGTGCAGTGACTCAGGCAGAGAGTATATTAGGAAATCTGCGTACTAGTCTCAAGTCTGATAAAATCTAGCTTTAAGCTTTATGAATCTCTGTTTCTTAAATATATAAAAGGATGGGGTTGCAATAGATGCTTTTTAAAATCCTTAGCAGCTCTGACATTTGATCAGTCAGTCAATCAACCAATAAATATTTATTAAGCTTTTCTTATATGGCAGATGCAGGATTATCCATTATAAATACAAAGACAGACTTGAGACATCCTTTATGGATCTAAGACTTTGGATTTCATTGGGAGAAAATGCACAACTACTTGTGAACGATGAATGAATTACCAATTATTGTCTGGCTCTTTCTCATTTCTCTAGGGCTACATCCCTTTTGAAATCCGTGTGAGTCGAATCTATGGCAATATGAACAAAAGTCATCTAACTTGGCTATTCCTTGACAAAAGAACATGTGTCTTACTTAGTACAAGAGAAACATAGAGTTTAGAGGATATTTAAAAGGTTGTTTAGTCAAGAATATTCCATTTCTATTTGACTTTGACTCCACTGATTCAATTTAACTATATATTTGACAGATGAGGAAATTGAGACCCCCCAACAGGGAAGATGACTTGCCCACAGTTACACAATCTCTAAATAACAAGTCAAGATTTGAACCCACATCCTCTGGTTCTAAATTCAAAGCTCTTTCTACTAGACAACATTATTTTCAATCTTTCACAAAGATTAATTTTGATTTTCAACAAAAGAGGCCTACTAGCAAAATGGATAGTCCTTTTTAGTCATGTCTAACTCTTGGTGACCCCATCTGGGGTTTTCTTGGCAGAGATAGTGGAAGAATTTGCCATTTCCTTCTTCAGTTCATTTTACAGATGACGAAACTGAGGCAGGCAGGATGAAGTGAAAATTAAGAGTCTTGGACTTATCTGAGTCCAAATCTGGCCTTTGACACTGCTTTGGGTAATCTTGGGTAAGTCACCTAATCTTACTCAGTCTGAGTTTCCTTGTTTATAAAGCAAAAGACTTTAGATTTTCAGATATCTTCTAAAGTCTCTTCCAGATCTTGATTTGCAATCCTGTGACTTTCAGAAAAAAAAAATTACTTCTACTCTCAGACATAGTTGAGCTGTGTAATGGGAAATTATTGGGACAGCTTCTTTTTTCTACCTTCCCTTCTCTGTTTGGCTATTTGGTGGGCAAGTTTCCACCCTTGTATTTCAGAGTCTACTGCTCTACTTAATTATTTAGTGCATTCTTTAAGCATTTAAGAGAGACTGTTTGGCATTGTGGAAAGAGACCTGGAGTGGTTGCCAAAAGACCTGGACTAAAGTCTCTGCTCTGCTAGCTTTGGAACTTAGGGTACATCATTTCTTCTTTCTGCCATGAATTTTCTCATTCATAAAATAAGAGGTTTGTGCTAGATGTCACTCAACAAATTATTTATTAAGTAGCTCTGATGTGTGGAGTCTCATGCTAAGCCCAGAAAGAGAGAAAAAGCTTATGTAAGACATGGCTTCCAAGCTCTCAGAGTTTGCAGTCTAATAGGATTTTAAAGGACCTTTCAGCTCTGACATTCAATTGGTCTGCTAATTCTGCCTATCCTGTTTAAGGTTCTACTTTTTAGATAATCATATTGAAACTTACATAGTTCTTTAAAGCTTGTAAAATGTTTTTTGCAAATGTTCTCTCCTTGGATTCTCACAACTACTCTGTAGGATAAGTGCTATTATTATTCCTATTTTACTGATGAGGAAACTAGACTTTGATGGATTAAGTGACTTGCTCGTGGTTAAGCAGCCAATTGGTAAGCAAAGTTGATAAGTATTAATTAGGAGATTATTATATGTCAGATGGAGAAAATTGGAGATACTGTGGGTAAAGTGCCAGGCTTGGAGTCAGGGAGACTCATTTTCCTGAGTTTGTCTGGCCTCAGACCCTAGCTATGTGTCCCTGTACTAGTCACATGATCCTGCTTGCCTCAGTTTCCTCATCTGTAAAATGAGCTGGAAAAGGAAATAGCAAATTACTCTAGTGTCTTTGCCAAGAAAACCCTAAAACAATATCCTGAATAATTAAACATGATTGAAGCAATTCAGCAACAATATTAAATAAGTCAGGCACTGTACTTAGTGTTGAAGAGCAAAAGAAAAGCCTTAAGGCATTCTCCTGCTCTCTGACATAAGAGACAACATGCAAATAAATATGTTCCAACAAAATATATGAGCTAATCTTCAATAGAAGGCTCCACAATTAAATGGGAAAGACTTCTTGTCAGAGGTGAGACTTTAGCAGAGCTTTGAAGGAAGTCACGGAGTGTTACAGGTGAAATTTGAATTCAGGTCTATTATTTTCTGTTTATTTTTAGAGGCAATTGGGGTTAAGTGACTTGCCTAGGGTCACACAATTAGTAAGGGTCTGAGGTCAAATTTGAACTCAGGTTCTCCTGACTCCAGGACCAGTGTTTCCACCTAGCTGCTCCAAATTCAGGTCTATTCTTACTTCCAGGACTCTTTACAACTTATTCCAGGCTTCCTCTCATGTTATATAATACTTTCTTGAGACTATTGATATTTATACTTTATATATGTCCAGCCTTGAAGAGTGGGAATATAGAACTCATTACTCTTCTCATGACTTAACTCAAATATTTATTAAACCACATTGAGCAGCCTTATTTAAGTCACTGACCACCTACTTATATTCAGACTTTTAGACTCAAAAGGCAAGACATTCTAGGTAAGGTGATCTTTCTTTTTCTTTTTCTTTGTTATTGTTGTTTTTTAAAAAACCTTTCTGATCTTTGCCAAATCCAAGAGAACTCACCTTTAACACTGTTATTTTGCCAACTGAAACATAAACTCATTTTTTTTTGCTATTTTCTCTATTAGGATGAGAAATATGAGAAATACATATATTTTTACATAGGTATGATGTTTGGGGACATTTTTCATAAAGACAAATTAGAAATAAATTGTAAATCACCAAATATTCAATCAATGAGGAGGCAGGACTTTGTCTACCCTTCTGTATGTCTACTCACTTTAGAGATTTCAGTGAATTTTGCTAAAAACACTCACTCATTTGCCATCTGTACAGAACAGCTGCAGTTTTCCTCCCAACCAAGCACAAAATTTCATTACATAGAAATTGTTGTATTATGTTTGCCATGTTCTCTGTACATTTCTCAGCTTCTGGAAAGACCAATCAGGAAAGGGAAGCTGTAACACTCTAAGGAAGTGCTAGGGGAATACATGTGACTTTCCAATTAAAGCAGCATTTTTACTGAGCTACTTACTATTTAAATAACTTACCTGGGCTTAAAACCAGGCCATACCACACTACTTTGCATATACAACAGTGCTATTTATGACTAAAGGGAGAATGATATAAAATGCAAATAGGTTCATTTAATATCATTTTAGAATCACTGTGTTAGGTGGGACTATGAAAAACAATTTAATTCATCTTTCTGCCTTCAGTAAGAATCACACACACACACACACACACACACACATATATATATGTATATATCCACAAACATCCATAATGATTTGAATACACAGATACAGCATGTAAATTGGAAGAGGGTAAGAGATAAAATAAATAAGAAACAGACATATTAGTCTGGATTTTTAACATCATGCAGATAAAATAGTAGGATGAATGAGTTTTTAGATTGAATTTACTGATATCATGTCTCAGTCACTCAACAAAAATTTCAAACCTATTCTGTGTTAGGTTCTGAGATAAAGAAAATAAGTGAAAAGATTCCCTTTATTTGGGAAATTTGTCTCATATTAGGGAAGCAACTTATAATTTTATAAGTATATTCAAAATAAATACAGGGTGATCTTGAAGAGGAGCCATGAGATTGAGAAAGCCTTCATGAAGAAAGAAACACTTGACTTGGGTTTTGAAGAAAACTGGTATTGCAAAATGGCACAGGAGAAGATGTAATCCATTCCAGACTTGAGAACCAGCCTGTGCAAAAGCATGGAACTAGGGGACAGAGGAGTAATTGGTATCCATAATGTGTAAGGAGCAGTAGGAAGACCAGTTTGGACTGAGCTGTAGGGAGCAATGTGTAATAAGTATATTCCCTCAAGGAATATTGTTCAGGTGGCACCTTTTTGATCATATTTCTATGATCTTTAGATACTTCAGAGAGCTGTGTTTTAATCAGTGTGGGTATTACCTTAGATCACAAACCCTACATGCTATAACAAATGGTTTTCTAAGTTCATATGATCCAGAAATTCATCTTCTTATGGCCAATCAGGGATTGAGATTCTCTTAACACAGTTAGGTGGGTCCTGAGACAAATGCCATCTATATCCACAGTTTGTCCATCTTGGGAAGATCTCCTAGAATTTGTGCTCCTCTGATATATGTAGACTTGAAGAAGCTGAAATCACATAAATGCCATGATGAGACATCAGGGATAGGGAATGATGGATGCTGCATATATGGATAGATATTTAATAAATATTTGTTGAATTAATTAAATTGAATGATGCCAAAATCTAATTGCCAATTTGTAGTTGTTGAGTCAGCTTTCAGTCAGGTCCTATTCTTTATGGTCACATTTAGATTTTCTTGGCAGAAATACTGTAGTAGTTTGTCATTTACTTCTCTAGTTCATTTTACAGAGAAGAAACTGAAGAAAGCAAGGTTAAGTGACTTACCCAGAGTCATATGGATAGTAAGTATATGAAACTAGATTTGAACTTAGAAAAATGAATCTTCCTGACTCCAGTCCTGACATTCTATCTACTGTACCAACTAGCTGCCCATCTGACAATTTAGTCGATCATAATAATAAAGACTCATATTTATATTACACTTGCCATTTAATAGAATTCTTTTATCACAATACCCTGTGATATAGGTAAGGAAAATATCACTATTTTTAATACACAAACAAGGGAACTAAGACCATAAAAAGTAAAATGATTTGCTCAAGAATACATAGCTAATAAATATCAGGTTAAGAATTTGAATCCAAATCTTCTGACATCAGTCAATGGGTAATCACAGAATCATTTGTTTAGTTCTGGAAGGGATCTAAAAGACCACCTTATTCAATGGAGTGTGGTAGGGTATACAGCAAGTCTTAAAAGACAATCAAAAGTGCTGTTATTTATATAATGTTTTATATGCATAATTCTATCTGCTTTTCACAATAATCCTGTGAGTTTTAGAAGAAATGAGAAAGATTAAGTTCATGAGCTGGGGCTGGGAAAGTCATCAACAAGCAAGCATTTATTAAGTGCATACTGTATACAACAAAAATCCCAAACAATAGAAATTCATTATTCTATCCTTTACAACATACTATCTTTCTTATTGACACATATTCAAGGTCACATTCATCTTGTTCCTACTCTACAAACTCATGGAATTACTCCCTTTGGTTGCTAATTCCTCTTTTTACTTCAAAATATGAACTTTGATAATAATAAAAAATCTATTTTTATCATGTAAAAAAGTGTCTACTATGTTCAAGAAAACATGTTGGAGATACAAAGGAAGGAAAAACAAAGTAAAACAAAACATCCAAACAAACAAAATGTCTCTGCCTTCAAATTCCTGCCCATAATATAAAGTACAACATAACAACGATATAAAACAAAATAAATAAAACATTGGAAATAATCTCAGAGAGAAGACACTAGAATTAAAAGAAATTGGAAAAAGCAGGTGAATTTTTAGTTTAAATTTGAAGGAATCTGGAAAAATCAGGAAAGGGAGAAGAAGAATATTCTAGGCATGGAGGACAGCCAGTGAAAATGGAGTCAGTAGATAGAATGTCTGATGAGAGGAATGGCAAGAGGAAGGAAAACAAAGAGTTCTGTAAGTTATATTGGAAGAAAAAGGAGGCTTAAAGGAAGGAAAAGATCTTTGCTTGGGTGATGGAACAATAGCAACTCATAATTAGAGAAAGGAAAGAATTATTCTGTCCAACTCATGTTTTACTTTTCTTTTCTCTGTCAAGAAGAATCACCTTTTACATTAAAAGTGGCAGAACAAAAATGGCTACCAGGAAGTCAATAGCCAAGATAGATAGTAATAAAATACCACCTAGCTCCCTTTGGTGAATTCAAGTTACCTGATTCAGATGAACTACATCCTTAAGTACTTAAACAACTGACAAATATGATTTTTAACTGTTTCTTAATATATAAAAGAACATCGAGACTAGAAGAGGTATCATAAGATTTTGGAAGCATAAATGACCCACGTTTCAATAAAATAGGACAGAAGATAATCTATTAACTATAGAATAATGAACTTGACTTTTATTTCTGGGACAATTATAAAATGGATCATTAAAAAGATGGTTGATCAACATCTAGAAAGTGAAGCAGGAATTATAATTATAATATAGATAGATATATTATAATTATATAAACAGAAATTATAATATAGATATAATATATTATAATATATATAGAAAATGGAGCTGAGTAAGCTATATGGTAATACAATGAAATGAATTCAGAATTGATGGGTTGGTTGTATCAAAGAGCAGTTTTTAACTTTCTGTGTCATGTGGCAAGAGGTCTTCAGTGAGATACTTACTCTAAGGATCTCTGCTTGTTCCTGTGTTATTTTCTATTCTTTTAAAATCAACAACTGGATAAAGAGACATGTGGCATACCTGTTAAATATACAGACAACTCAGAACTGGGAGGTATAGCTAACAGTGCATAACAAAGTTAGAATCTTAAAAGATCTTGACAGACTGGAACATTGGGCTGAATCAATTAAGATGAAATTAAATCAGGATCAAATGTGAAGTCTTGTTTTAAGTATACCAGATGGAAGTACAAGAGGCAAGAAGTATGATTAAAGAACAGTTTCTTAAAAATATTTTGAAGTAGTACTCTTTAGTAGATCACAAGCTCAATATGAGTTAACTGTGTCATATAGAAGTGAAAAAAATTAATGAAGATTTGGGTTTCATTAAGTGAGTCTTAGTTTGCAGGAATAAAGAAGTAAAAGTTCCACTGTACTATGTTCTTATCAGGCTTTACTGGGAGTATTTTCTTCAATTTAGTTCAGAAGGAAATTGATAAGCTAGCAGTTGTCTAGAAGAAAGCAGCTAGGATAATGAAAGATTTTGAGTTAGTCATAAAAATTGGTCAAAGTAGAGACTGTTTTTAGCTTTCAGTAGAGAAGATTCAGAGGAAGCATAATATATGATTTGAAGTATTTCTATGTTGAACAAGGATTAAAATTGGCCTATTTAACTCCAGAGGGCAGACCCATGAACAATGAGTAAAAGATGAAAATAGGTAAATTTAGCTTGATGCCAAAAATGAAACAAAAAATAAAAACAACAGCAACAACAACAACAACAAAACAAAAAAAAACACTTCACAACAATTAGCGCTTCAAGAAATAAAATGGCTATTACAAGAGAGGTTGGGATCTCTCTTTTTGAAAGTCTTCAAGCAAAAATTGGATGACTATTACTTATAATGAAAATTTCCTCAGGATATAAATTGAAAGAGATAATAACTGAGGTCCCTTTCAAGTTCTATGATACTATGAAATGACTTCCTCAGAACACAAGAATTCATAATTGTGTCAAATAGGATTTGAACTCAAATCTTCCCAACTGCAAGTCCATTATAAGATCCACTAAGTTATGTGACTTTTATGAATAGTTAATCATTTCACTGGAAAATCAAATCAAGCCAATTACTTTAGAAGCTCTTGGTAGACTTAAATTTCCTATTCTTAATGCCTTGGTACTGTGGGAGCATAACTAAAGACTCCAAGTACATGAGAAGTCTTTAAAAGCAAATGAGCATGATTTGTAGTGCTATATCTGATGAGCCTGATTTTCTCTGATATAAATAAAAATAGACCAAGAAATAATAAAACAAAATATAAAGAATTTAAAATAGCAGACAATGTGAACATTTCACAATAAAAATAACTCATATGGAAAACAGACTAAGAAGAGAAAATATAAGAATAATCGGACTGTCTGAAAGCTATGAACACAAGAAGAATCTTGACATAATGATACAAGAAACAATCAAATTGTCCTGAAGTATTAAAACAAGAGGGGAAAAGTAGAAATTGAAAAAAAAATTCAAGTCACCATCTCAAAGAGGTTGTATGAGGAGAATCTATAGGAATGTCATACCCAAATTCTGAAAAGCCCAGATCAAGGAGAAAATAGAGCAATAAGAAAAAAGCAATTCAAATAATTAGAATCACACAAGACCTAACAGTGGCTATATTAAAAGACCACAGGACTTTAAACAGTATATATCAAAGAGCAAAAGAACTGAGCTTGTATCCGAAAGTGTCATACCCAGAAGAGCTAAGCATAATCCTGAATGTAAAAAAAAAAGGATATTCAATAAATTGCCAGACTTTCAAGATTTTGTTGCAAAATCTGAACTTAATAGAAAATATGATATAAAAGATCCAAAAGAAATATAAGGTAATCATCAAAGACTAATTATGAGGGATTCCATAAGGACAAACTGTTTATTTTTTATATGTGGAAGTATAAATTGTGTGTATAAGATTATCATTAGTAACTGGGTAGCTTGAAAGAAAAATTGGGGTAGAACTGAGTATGATGTCCTTCTAAAAAGCAAAACCATGTAGGAAAAGATAAAAACAGTAACTAGCACAGAAGAATTAGATGAGGAATGAGTACTGGGTAGTTCCGAAAGCCAATTCTCATCTGGAATGGGTTAAAGAAGGGGAAAAAAAAAAAATATATATATATACACATATATGTGTGTGTGTGTGTGTGTGTGTGTGTGTGTGTGTGTGTGTGTGTGTGTGTAGCAGGGTATATTCCAAATTCAGAAAGAAATAAGAGGGTAAGGGGATAAGGACAGGGGAGAGGATAAGGGAAGTATTTTTAGAGGGAATCCTACTCACATCATATCTGGGCTAAAGAAAAAACAACATATACATTTAGAAAATTAAAGTTTTCTTAATTTATAAAGAAATAAGAGAAGAGAATAGAATAAGGGGATGAGTGTGTGGATTAACGGGAATGGCTAAAATGTGTGGATTAACAGGAATGGGATAGAGGGAACAACATATATATTTGGAAGATTATAAAAGTCTTCTAAATTAAAATAGAAACAAAAGAGGGCAAGGGGAAAGGATAGGGGGAGATGATAAAGGAGGGATCCTTGGTTGTAGAAGGATAGGTATATATGATATATATATATTTATATATATATGTGTGTATGTATATATACCTATACACACTTACCTATATGCATGTTTATGTACACACAGAGAGATATCTCCATACATCTTCACACTTAAATGTAGCATTCTTGGTGGGGGGAGGAAGAGGGAAAAAGAATAAAGTAAGAAGTTCACAGCCAAGCACAAAAGAAAACCTACAAGGAAGCAATGAAAAGATGGATAGTGCTGAATGCAATGTATATTATTTATAACAGACTTTGTTGAAATGGAAATTTATTGCTTTATATTTTGAATACTCTCATTTTCTTCTAAACACATGACAATAGTTTTTTCTTTTTCTATTTTGTATTTAACTTTAAAATAAATAAATAAAATATTGTGCTTTTCCACCTTATACCATATTCTTTTTAAATGAGATGTATAATTATTGCTCACTGAGATGGCACAAATGGCTTAGCCACTTCTCCTTCCCCCCTTTTCACCTGATGCTTTTGGTAGGCCAGGAGTCCCTTTAATTAGAAATGTTTCCTCTCCAGAGAACTAAAAATCATTGGTTTGTTCAATGAACTCTGGGACCTGTATCTTATGGCAAAAGAACATTTTTGAATCAAAGCAAAAGAGATCTTTTGGAAACCACTTTATGGTATTAGAAAATAGTATAGTATAGCAGAAGGAGCACTGATTTTTAATATCAGAAAACCTGTACCTATGTGCCATTCCAAGTATTTATTTTAGTTGTTTGACCCTGAATGAGTCACTCAATTTCTCTTTCTATAAAATTGAGCTAATAATCTTCATACTGCCCACCTCATAAGATCATGGAGAGGAAACTGCTTTGTGAGCCTCAAAGGGCTACATAAATGTGAGTCACATTATTCTGTGGTGGAACTAACAGTTGGAAAGGGAAGAGTTGAATGACTAAACATGGAAAGGAACTTGTCCCAGAAAGCTATCAGGGCAAGTGCCCTGCAGGCACAATTCCATTTCTCCCTGCCCAGAGAAAGCACTGTCAGAACACTTAGGTTTCCTCCTGGACCTTGCTTTTCCCTTTGAAGTGTCCATCAGAATCTTGCTTAGGTTGCAAGCTCCAACCAAGTTGTGTGAGGGCCAGAAATGGAGTCATCTACCCCTTAGAACTTGGCTACTGAATTTAAAGTGATGGGAGGTTTTTCAGATTATTCTGAAAGCCTTAAGGCTTGTCAAACTTAATGCTCTTTGCCACCATATGTCAATGTGTGCATGTGTATCAGTGGCATTTGCAATGAATAGATAGCCTCAGTTTCTTTGTTTGTAAAATGAGATCTTATTCAATAATTGTCTTTACCTTTGACATTTTATGATTCTATGGCTCTCTGAGCTGAACCCAGTATGGAAAAATAGAAAAGAACCCTAGATTCTGATGGTCTGGGTCCTAGTCACAATTCTACCATTTATTAACTATGGCTCTGGGCAAGTCAATTAGTTTTATTAATCTGCACTTTTCTCATTTGTCAAATAAAGAGGTCAGAGCAATTGATTCCTAAAATACTTTTCAGTTCTAAATCTTATAATCTATATTATATTTTGTAGAGGGTAAAAGTGCAGTGTTGGAACCTGTGTCTGCAGTATGGTAGGGAAAGGGGAGGGAGAGTTTTTTCATTCATTATTCCTGCCTTTAGTATATAAAAGAGGCTTTACAATTTTTTTTTAATTTTAACAAACACCAATAAAGTGAACATTTCCATATACATTGCAGCCAAGAAAGAGGGGATTGTACATGGAACTGTAAATATCTATTATAGAGATCTTGCTTTTCTCTGAAAATTTATAATAAATTCAAGCAGTAGCTTTCAAAGTTATCTCACTTGAGTGATTCTTTCCCACTCTACTTCTAGTCTATCTTTTTTGTTAAATTGGGATAAATTTTATCCCCAATTCCTTTTCTCCCATCCCACCTCATTCTACCAATTGAAAAGAAAACACAACCAAAACCTTTGAAACAAATCTACTTAGACAAAACAAATTCTCACATTGGCCATGTCTGAGAATGTATGTCTCATTCTCTGTGTTTTGGGTCTCTCATCTCTGACAGGATGTGGGCAACAAAGTTCATAACTGCCTCTCTGGAGTCATGGTTGATTATTTCATTGATTAAAGTTCTTAAAATATTCCCAAATTGTTTTTCTTCATATTGCTGCTGATATTGTATAGGTTGTTTTCCTGGTTTCACTTCATTCTGCATCAATTCATATAAATCCACGTTTCTCTAAACTGTTCCCTTTCATAATTTATAGCACAGTAATATTCCATCACATTTATGTGACATAATTTATTCAACTATTCCTCAATTGGTGGGCAATCTTATTTAGCTTCCAATTCTTTGCCAGGTTAAAAAAAGAATTTCCATAAATATTTTTGTACATAGGGTCTTTTTTTATATAACTAAAAGAGGAACAAAATCCTTCCATTTCATAAATCTGTGTCCTACCTTTATCCTACTACTTCCCCCATTTAGTTTCTGATTCACAAACACCTTAATTGGGCTTTTTACTTCAAAATTATTTCTAGATCCATATATAGATCCTCATCTGTCTTCTAAGTTCCAGTACCACATCTCTGATCTATTTGGACATTTTGAACTAGAGGATTACAGACATCTCAAATTCCACATATCCATAACAAAACTCATTATCTTTCCTCCCCCAACCTCTCCTCTTCCAAATTTTCTTATTATTGAGGGCAATACTATCTACCCAATCACTCAAGCTTTGAAATTCAATTCCTCCCCAACACATATAGTCCAGTATCATATCTTGCATAGGCTTTTACAGCTCTTGTATATAAGTTCCATTCCTTTCACTCATATGGCCATGATCTTTGATTAAGCCCTTTTCACCTCTGAATTGGATTATTTCAATTGCCTCCTAATTGGTCACCCTGCCCCAAATCTCTGCTTTCTAATCATCTTCCATATAACTGTCAAAGAAATTTTCCTGACCAGTATCTCTAAATAACAACCTTCTCTCAATACTCAATAAGTTCCACTGGCTCTGGGATCTAATATAAATTCCTTTGGTGGGCATTTATTTAAGGTTCTTCACAAGCTCCTTTGGGAAGAACTATCTCCTGGGAAGATAGTTCCCAGTCTTCTTATACTTTACTCCTATCTAATACATGCCATAATTGTGCAAGACTGATCTACTTGCTATTCTGCTTACCTGACAATCCATCTTTTGGCTCTTCATTATACCCAAAATGCTTTCCCTTTCCATCCCCACCTCTGAGAATTCATGGCTTTCTTCAATGCTCTATTTAAATCCAACCTTCTGTAGAAGTCCTTAAGTCCCCCAGCCATTTGAACCTTCTCCTTCACGATAACTTTACTGCTCTGTATTTATCTTATACTTATTTGTTTACATGAGATTATCTTTCTCCATTATTACACAAAGTTCTTAAGAGTAAAAATTATTCTTGGCAATAAGACTATATTATATACTATATTATAATATAATATAATTTTATATAAACTATACTATAAAGAAGCAGTCATCAAAACCATTTGGTATTGGCTAAGAAATAGAATGGTGGATTAGTGGAATAGATTAGATACACATGACACAATAATACCTTATAGCAATCTAGTAGTTAATAAATCCCAAACCCCAATTTCTAGAATAAAAACAACTCAATATTTGACAAAGATTACTGGGAAAACTAGAAAATAATGTCAGAAACTCGGCATAGACCTACATCTCACATCCCATGCCAAAATAACATCAAAATAGATTCATGATTTGAGCATAAAGAATGATGCCATAAACAAATTAGGAGAGCAAGGGATAATTTACTTATCAGATCTTTGGAGAAGAGAGGAATTTATGACAAAAGAAGAACAAATACTATGCAAGGCAAAATGGAAACTTTGATTACATTAAATTAAAAGGTTTTTGCACAAACAAAATCAACAGAAACAAGATTAAAAGGGAAGTACAAAGCTGGGAAAAAATCTTTATGGACAGTATTTCTGATAAAGGTCTCATTTCTAAATATATAAAGAACTGTGTCAAATTTATAAGAATACAAATCATTCCCTAATTGATAAATGGTCAAAGAATATGAACAATTTTCAGATAATGAAATTAAAGCCATTTATAGTTATATGAAAAAATGCTCTCAATCATTTTTGATTAGAGAAATCAAATTTTTTTTAAGGAAAAGTCCATTTATTCCTATACTCTCAGTGTTTTTTTTATTAAAACTTTTTATTTGCAAAACATATGTATGGGTAATTCTTCAACAATGACCCTTACAAAGCTCTCCGTGACAAATTTTCCCCCCCTAGTCCCCACCCCTCCCCTAGATGGCAGGAAATCCACTACATGTTAATTATGTTAAAATACTTGACAAATCGAATATATGTATACATATTTCCAAACTTATCATTGTTGTGCAAGAAAAATCATATCTACAAGAGAAAAATCACAGAAAGGAAACACTATGCAAGCAAACATCAATTGAGAGCATGAAAATGTTATGTTGTGGTCCACATTTCATATCTCTCTCTCTGGGTGTATATGGCTTTCTTCACTGAACAATTGGAACTGGTTTGAAACATTTCATTGTTGAAGACAGCCATGTCCATCAGAATTGATCATCATATAGTATTGTTGTTGCCGTGTATAATGATCTCCTGGTTCTGTTCATTTCACTCAGCATCCATTCATGCAAGTTTCTCCAGGCCTCTCTGAAATTGTCCTGCTGGCCATTTCTTACAGAACAATAATATTCCATAACATTCATATACCATAATTTGTTCAACCATTCTCCAATTGATGGGCATCCATTCAGGAGAAACACAAATTAAAACAATTCTGAAGTACTAGCTCACAATTCTCAGATTGGCTAAGATGACAGGAAAAGATAATGATGAATGTTGGAGGGGATGTGGGAAAACAGGGATGCTAATGCATCGTTAGTGGAGTTGTGAACTGATCCCACAATTCTGGAGAGCAATCTGGAACTATGTCCAAAGGACTATAAAACTGTGTACTCCCTTTGACTCAGCAGTGCCATTCCTGTGTCTGTATCCCAAGGAAATCATAAGGGAAGGAAAAGAACCCACATGTACAAAATGTTTGTAGCAGCTCTTTTTGTGGTAGCAAAGAACAGGAAAAGGAGTGGATGCCCATCAATTGGAGAATGGCTGAACAAGTTGTAGTAAAGAAAGGTAATGGTATATTATTGTTCTATAAAAGTGATGAACAGGCTGATTATAGAAAGGTCAGAAAAGATTTACATGAATGGGTGTTGAGGAAAAACAAGCAGAAACAAGTATACATTGTGTACAATAACAGCAAAAACGTGCGATGATCAACTGAAGGCTTGGTTCTTCTCAGTATTTCAGTGATCTAAAACAATCCCAATAGACTTTGGACAGAAAATGCCATCTGCAACCAGAGAAAGAACTAAGGAGACTGAATGTAAATCAACACATGCTTTGTTCACTTCTTTTTTTTCTGTTTTTTTCTCTCTCCATTTTTTTTATCTTTTGCTCTGATTTTTTTTCTAACATGATTCATAAAGGCAATGTGTATTAAAAATAAATAAACTTATTACAATAAAAAAGAAAAAAGTCAAAATTATTTTTTGTGCTTTTGTCTCACTCAGCATTCCCAGCTTCAATATAGTATCTGGCACATAGTAAATGCTTAATAAAATGGGTATTAATTGATTGATGAATGAAAATGTATACTCTAAACCTTTTACTCAAGGGATAAGCAAAATAATAACAATTTTAATTATTCATATAATTTACAGAAATGCTTTTCTCACAGGTTCAGGATCCTGAATTTACAATTAAGGAAATCAAGGCTCAGGGAGGTGATACATTAAATTCAATCATATGACTAGTAATGGGATCATAACTTAAATATAGGTTTTCTGACTATGCTCCAGTGTTTTTCCCTATTACATCATGTTGTCTAGAATCTGGAGGAATTACATTTAAAGCCTGACTCTTAACGATCTGCATGGTTTGGGGACATCAGTTAGCATTATTTCCATCACTGGGCCTTGATTTCTTCATATGCACAGTGAGGGATTGAATGAAGTGGTATTGCAAGTCATTGCTGACTATAAATCTAAGAAAAAGAAATTATATTTCCTTCCATCTGATTTCATTTTGGTCTGGTATTCACCAATTTCTGTTAATGGACAAAATGAATTCTGCTCAGGCTTATGTTCTTGGAGAGGACTGATCATTGGAGTCCCCAGGACAATTTGCTGAACTCGATAGGAAAGCTGTTGTGAGGGACTTTGGTATAAGTGGTATTAAGACAGAGCCCCTCTGTCAGCTTGAGGAGTTTACGGGCAATGAACCTTCCTATAGAGAATTCAGGCTTGCCCTTTGGGAGCATTTTGTATTGTGAGTTTTAGAATCTTAAACTGTTCCCTCTTTCCCCTAAGGGAAAAGAAAAAAAAAGATGACAGCCTCTTGGGAGGACAAACTCTTTTTGGAGAAGCCATTCCTTTGCAGTGACAACATATAAGTCAGGCCCTTAAAAAAATATTCACTAAGTACCTACTGTGGGCGAGGCATTGAGGATGCAAAGAAAGGCAGAGCAAAAAAAAAAAAAAAGTCTTCCTTCCTTCCTTCCTTCCTCCCTCTCTTCCTCCCTCCCTCCCTCCTTCTCTTCCTTCCTTTCCTTCCTCCCTCCTTTCCTTCCTCTCTTTCTCCTTTCTTTCTTTCTTTCTTTCTTTCTTTCTTTCTTTCTTTCTTTCTT
>JAJPUD010002563.1:102840-112948 GCA_023553655.1 Myrmecobius fasciatus
AGGAAGGAAGGAAGGAAGGAAGGAAGGAAGGAAGGAAGGAAGGAAGGTCTGTTAATAAACATTTATTAAGCATATATTATGTGCTAAGACTGCATTAAACACTGGAGATACAAAAGGAGGCAAAAAGCAATCACTGTTCTCAGAAAACTCATAATCTAATTTGAAGAGATAAGTAAATAGATATATTTGTCTAGGAAATATAAAAATATACATGATAAATAGGAAATCATTAAAAGAGAGCTGGTACTAGAATTAAGAGGGGTTGAAAATGGCTTCTTGCTTGAAGATGAAATTTTTAAGTGCGAGTTAAGGAAGTCAGGGAAACTAGGAGGTAGAAAAGGGGAGGGAGAACATTCCAGATATGATAGACAAGCCAGAGAAAATGTCTGGATTGAAAAGTGGAGTTTTTTATTCTTGGAACACCAAGAAGACAAGTATCACTGAATCTGAGTAGTATAGGTTAGAAAGGATTTTGTATTTGATCCTGGAAGCAATGGGGAACTGCTGGAGTTTATTGAGTAGAATGAATGATATTCTGTACTTTAGGAAAATCACTTTTCTGACTGAAAGGAGGGTTGATTATAGTAGAGAGAAACTTGAAACAGGGAGACACACCAGCAGGAAAAAGCATTAATTACTTACCTAGCACTATGCCAAGTGCTGGGCATACAAATGAAATTCTGCTTTCAAGGAGTTCATACTCTAATTTGGAGGGGATAACATATTCAGCCGGAGAGAAGATGGAAAGGTTAAAGGTCTTAAGGATTCAATAGCAGAGCAGATGGGAAGGCCCAGAAGTCCTTAATATTTGCCAAAGAAAATGATCAAATCATAGATAAAGCACATAATACTTTACATAACACACATAAATCAGAAATAAATTCCATAAACGATACAGAGGTAAATGCTTACCACTAAAATGTCAGGTTCTCGAGTCAATGACAAGAACAATAATAAGAAAATTTCTAGAAAAATGTCTTCTCTGAACCTAAATTCAACAGTTTATCTTAGAAATTAGTCTGCATGATTTTTAAGAGAATAAAAGAAAAAAAAAGATGGTTCTTGTAGGCAGAGAAATGAAACTCACAGAGGATGAGGTGAAGTCTGCAATGATTCAAAAAAAGATCACTTTATTAAAGAAACTTATGGCTGGCTCTCCAGGATAGCAGAATACTTACAAGTATCTTGATTTTTGACTGATATCTTCATTTTCTCTCCGATATTTTATAGGGGATAAGACACTTTATTTGGTTAACATAAGCACAGTCTAACTAGTTGCCAGAATTTTCTACTGTGGGGAATGACTCCTGATATGATAGTCAGTGAAGCAAATTGTTTTATTTGGTAAGAAGCTATACCATCACTGAAAACATTGCAAGTTCCAGTTTTAGTGAAGAGTTGCAGATGATTGCAAAATGTGAAACTGGGTGACTGGATGAATGATGTTATCCTTGATAGAAATATGAAGTTTAGGAGAAAATGATTGAGTCACAATTTGAGTTTAAAAGATCCATGTGACATCCAGTAGGTAGTTGGTGATGTAGAAGATTGAAGGCTGGATAGTTAGAACTTTGAATCATTTACAAATATGATCATTGAACTCATGGGAACTGGTAATATCAAAGAGATACATAGAGATAGAGACTTCGAGGCAGACAAAGAGGAACAAAGAAAGGGGGAGAAGAGGAGTGAGAGGGGAAGAAGAGGAAGAAGAAAAAGAAGAAAGAGGAGGAGGAGGAAGAGAAATAAGAGAAGGAGAAGGAGAACAAGAAGAACAAGAACAAGAACAAGAAGAACAAGAACAAAAACAAGAAAGGAGGAAAGAAAGAGGAGAAGGAGAAAGAAGAGGAAGGAAGGGAAGGAGAGGATATATTACAGCAGCAGGACAGAGCCTAGGGGTCTAGCTAGGCACAGAGGATGGTACATGAGTAATGGTCAAGAAAAGGAAATTGAAGAATTGTTGAAATAAAAAAAAAAAAACAGGAACTAGTATAATCACAAAACACCCAAAGTTCACATCCTGGTTCTTCCAATTTTAGTATTTATTTAATTTTAAACAGTTTATTCACCTTTCTGGGGCTGTTTCTTCATCTGTAAATGGAAGAAATAGGATTAGATGATTGCGAAGATTCTTTTTAACTATAGATATTACAAAATCACAATTATTAACTACAAGAAATATTCTGAATATGGGACAAAGCAGTGGCTATGAGAAACTGATCCAGGAAGCAAGCAGAATATTTGAAAAAATAAGTACATTATTCTATAAAAATATCCCACAAATTCCAAAACAACTAATCAATAAAATTACATATTTTCTTTTCATGCAATCATGGAGAACAATTAATCATTTTCTTTATTTTATTTTTTATGTGTGCATGCATGTAAACTCTAGAATTTATCCTTTTGTTTTGAAAGCCAGTCATTCAATCAATATTTATTAAGCACTTATATACCAAGAACTGTAGTAAGTAATGGATCAAATAAGGTTGGTAATCCTTGACCTAGAATAAGAGCAAATAGATATAAATTTCAGCATGAGGGATTTGGATTAGAAATAACAGAGAACTTCTTGATGGCTAAATGTTACCATGGCAAGTATGATACAAATGTGCAAAAGAAGTATGGAAATGTCCCTACTTTAAGCACTTTATAAATAGAATGGAGAAGTGGCATATATTCAGAATGTTTTAGATTAATACTTAGAGATGGGGATAGATTTGAATTTTTAAAGTAATGTTTTCATAGGAAAAATATGAGTTAAAAACCTGAGAATCATCTCCAAATCTATGAACCCTATGCTTTCATTGCCAAATCTTTTATACCCCACTGTGGTTAGGTGGTTGGGTGTACTAACATTCGTTATTGCACTAGAAACCAAGGTAAACATATTTGTTTGCATTTAAATTGTTTTATTCTTTGAAATTAAAGAACACCTAGTGAGTTATTAGTGAGTTTATTACCAGTGCTCTCATGGAAAGGTGATATTAGGATTAGATTTGGGTTACTCTAGTGCACAAGGGCTATCAACAACTGAACAAATGCTCAAGCAAGAAGGGGCAGGGATTGGGAATTCTAAAAGGCTTCCCTCACACTTTTCCAAGGTCAAGATTGCATTTCTAATGCAAATTAAGACAACTCTGAGGTACCATTATACACCTCTGAGATTGGCTAAAATGACAGGAAAAGTTAATGATGAATGTTGGTGGGGATGTGGGAAGGCTGGGACACTGATGCATTGTTGGTGGAGCTGTGAACGGATCCAACCATTCTGGAGAGCAATTTGGAGCTATGCTCAAAAAGTTATCAAACTGTGCATACCCTTTGACCCAGCAGCATTTCTATTGGGTTTATATCCCAAAGAGATCTTAGAGGAGGGAAAGGGCCCCACATGTGCAAGAATGTTTGTGGCAGCCCTTTTTGTAGTGGCTAGAAACTGGAAACTGAAGGGATGCCCATCAATTGGAGAGTAGCTGAATAAATTATGGTATATGAATGTTATGGAATATTCTTGCTCTGTAAGAAACGACCAGCAGGACGATTTCAGAGAGGCCTGGAGAGACTTGCATGAACTGATGCTGAATGAAATGAGCAGAACCAGGAGATCATTATACACGGCAACAATAGTACTATATGAGGATCGGTTCTAATGGACATGACTCTCTTCAACAACGAAATGCTTCAAACCAATTACAATTGTTCGGTGAAGAAGGCCATATACACCCAGAGAGAGGGATATGAAATGTGGACCACAACATAACATTTTCATGTTCTTTATTGATGTTTGCTTGCATTGTATTTCCTTTATCGGATTATTCTCTCTTATAGATATGATTTCTCCTGAACAAAAAAAATGATGTGTGGCAATAACTATACATATATTCGATTTAAGTATTCTAACATAATTATCATGTAGTGGATATCCTGCTATCTAGGGGAGGGGTGGGGAGTAGGGGGGAAAAATTTGTAACAGAAAGCTTTGTAAGTGTTAATGTTTAGGAATTACCCATACATATGGTTTGCAAATAAAAAGTATTAATAAAAAAAAGATTGCATTTCCAGAAACTATCTTTGTGAATAAATGAATGACTCAATAAAGGAATGAAAAAAACTTAAGTGCTTATTTGTCAAGTACTATGCTAAGTACTGAAGATAAAAATACAAAAACAAAGATAATTCCTACACAAAGAGGAAAAGTATCTAGAAGGGATACCTTATCTATGACTAGATTTCTAGGACTAGAAATGTATAGGAAAGATGAGTAGTTGATTAACACACATGTCCCATTCAAAAATAATGCCAGATTTGATTTAATCTAAGTTCATGGTTCCAGAAATGAAAGAGGAGGGGAGAGGGTACAGACCTGAGGGGAAGGACAAAATGGAAAAAAAAAAAAAAAAGAATGACCCAGAATGGATAAAACAAAATATTAAGTTCATTAAACTTTTCAGAAGTTTTTCTGAAAGATCTTACTCTGTGGTCCTTAAACATAAGTTAGTTTGCTTTGTCTAAATTGCTTGAGCATATTCACTTCAAAGTAATTAAATTTGGATCAATTACTAATCTTTGTCCACATAATAATAAACAATGAGTTTGACTACTCCCTGTCCTGCACCCACTCAAGCTGCTCTTGTATAGAAAAAGCCTTGATAAAGATTGGGATTTTGATTGAATGAATTACTCTGCCTGACATTTAATACAATTCCTACTGGACAAGTCCAGGGTTCTGAGAAGGTTTGGATCTAGTTTCCTCAAAGCTGACCGTGTTGCAATTAACTTATGTGTACATTTTATAATATCTATACTTAAGGTCAATCTGAGCAGACTTAGTTCAGCCTGTGCTTTTACAATGGAAGAAAAAGTCTTGCCTTACTTTATAAAAACAATTGTTAATCTCCATCATCTCCCTCTTAATTATCTCCATCATTATACTTGTTCAGAGTTCAAAATTTTGGATAAAGATAAACAGAAAACTCTTCATTTCATTTATATCAAATAGAGCTAGCTCAGCATCCTTTTTCAGTCCTTTTATCTCAAAGAAAAAAAAAGCCTTATTTTCTCCTTCAGAAGAAAGAAACAAAGTTGAGGTGGAAGAACTGAGCCAAGGAGGTTTGGGGCCCATATTGTTAAAGATACTACAATAGGAGTGTTCTTTAATAAAACCTGTGCCCACATCCTGTAGCAGAAAATTATAGACATTTCAGTAGAATGTTATAAACACTGACAGCTTTACTTTACCAAGAAATGGTTAGTAAGACTGTGGGATAATTGATCTTATAAAGTTATCACCATCTCTACCTTACTTTCAACATGATGAATTCAGCAGAAATTCAACTAAATAAATCACTAGTTTTAAGAAATGGAGATAGATAGATCTATAGAGACACAGACAGACAGATACATACACACAGAGACAGAGACAGACAGACAGAGACCAGAGACAGAACAAGAGAGAAAGAGATAGAAAGAGAAAGGGGGGAGAGAGAGATGGAGAGAGAAGAGATGGACTAGCAAGAATATGATTTTTGAGAGGAAATTTTTATCTCAATGTAAGCATACAAGTTATGAATATAATTCATAATAATAAACCTATGGGGAAAAAGACACACACACATTTTAAAAAGAGGGTTGCAATGTACTCCCTTTCCTTGATCTAACTGGAAGTAATTTGTCATATGCATTTCCCAACTCTGAGCAGAGAGAGAGAGAGAAAGAAAAAGGTAATGGCATAATAGAAAGAAGCATATATGTTGAAAAAGGCACTGGTTTAGAAATAAAAAAAAAAACTAACTTCAAATCTATTACCTATGTAACTTAAAAAAATTCACTTCATATCTTTTTGGGTCCTTATTTTTCTCATCTGCAAAATGAGTGGGTTGAACTGATGATTCCTCAGTTTGCTTTCAGCTTTAAATACTCTGAATTATGCTTAGTGATTGCTTTTCTGCCTTCCAGATTGGAAAAGTAACACTTCTACTCATTTCTGGTCAGAGAAGGTAGAGTGTCAGTGTCTCCTGATATTCTTTTCTTCAGAAGTAAAGAGAAAGATCAGAGCTCTTTGCAAACTTTCCTTTAACTGTTTTTATTCCATTAGGGTCATATACTAGAGTCCTGAGAGCTACTCAGCTATATCTAATAATTTGAGCACAATATTATCCCTTTTGCACTATAAATTATAAGCTAGCAAGCACTATGAATATTTCTCTCATTGCCTTTTTTAAGAGACAAATCAATTTTTGGTCAAGGGGATGTTAACTCTGGAAAGTTATCTTCTCAGGTCATTATTCATGGCATATATTTATGACTGAAACCCACTTTTTCTAACAGAACTGTTCAGTGATATTAATCCTTTTCTGAAAATTAGGTAGTATTTAATGAAAGAAATCTTACTCCATTAATAACTGAAAGCTATTTCTTCAGTATATTCATAGGACTCTCTAAGCTCATTTTCATGAGACTTATTGTTTTGGTTAGACAATACTGTATTATATCAAGTTTTGATAGGGAGGTAGGGGTCAATGAATCATTAATCATCCCTTCTATACAAATAAAATTTGTTAGTAACTTGTCAGTTATATTAATAGTATATTCAAGTATTGTTAGTCTCTGTCATTGGATTTTCAGTCATGTCATTGTCATTAATCATGGCTGTCCCTCAAGGTTTATCCTGGGTCAACTTTTCTTTTCCCTTTATAATATCTCACTTGATGATGTCATTATCTCCTATGGGTTCAATTTTCATGTCTATACAGATGAATACCAGACCTATATATCTAGCTTTAGTCTCTCTTCTGAGCTTCAGTCCTATGTCACCAAATGCCTTTTGGATATCTTTAAATGGATATTGCTTAGGCATCTCAAACTCAAGGTGAAGGTACACGAAAAAGTAACTTTCCACATTTTGTGGAAAATGGGAGGTGATAAATCGATGTTTTCTTTTAAAACAAAATAGGCAAAAGCCTGTTTTGTTACAAGAAACAAAAGGAATCTGATATGAAAGATGGAAGACCTGACACAAGTCAAGTTGATGGAGATTGGAAGAGTATCATAAAAAAATAAAGGGATAAAAAGAATCACTGAAAACATAGAGCTTAAAAAACAGATTTAAGGAAGATTAGTGAGATGAATTCTCGGAGGAACAAGAAACTGCTTGTCTTTCAGAGAATGATAAAGTCACAGGTACTCTTAAGTAAGCCATCATCTACTTACTACTTACTGGGAGGAAAAAAAGAAAAATAGCAATGGTTAATTGTCTCCTCAAAGATACAGAGATAGCTTTTTGTCAACCTGATAGTAAAGTCAGGTTAATAAATATTTATTAAGCACCTACTACATGCCAGGCACTATACTAAGTGTAACCAAGACATAATAGAGTACTTGCCAAGATTTATCAAAAGAGATTACAATTAACCATTTTTAGAGACTTACATGGTCCCAAATAACACAACCAGAAAGAATCTAAAAAGTATTGCCAATTATTATGAAGTCTTAGGCATTTTTTTTCTTCATTGCTGTGCATTGAAAGAAAGGGATGTAGAAAAAGATTAATTTGTGAAGTGAACATCTGGCTAAGACTGTAGTATCTGAAAATGGGATTTAAATATTTGTTTTTTTGAACATAAAATCATAAATCTTTGTTATGTTCAGGTTTTAAGAATGCATATTAATTTTTCCTCAATAGTATTTTATTTTTCCAAATACACACAAAGATAGCTTCCAACACTTATCCCTGCAAGATTCTGTGTTCCAAACTTCCCTACCTTCTTTTCCCCCTCAACCAAAAAGCAAGTAAACTGACACAGATTAAGCATATATAACCCTTTAAAACCTAACTCCATATTTGTCAACCTTATTAAATTTAAGAAAATATTAAGAAAATTGCCTTATTTGTATCTTCTGAATATTTTTCTTCTGATGTTTTCATGCTTTACTGATGTTCTTTCCCTCCCTTCTTCCCTTCCCCCTGTCTCTGTGTATCTGAATCTGTGTCTATTTCTATCTGTCTGTGTCTTTCTGTCTGTCTCTCTTATCTGTTTCTCTCTCCATTTCTCTGTGTCTCTGTGTCTCCATGTCTCTATAACTATCCCTCTTTTTCTTCTTCCTTTCCTCCTCCCTCTTCCTTTTCCTTCCCTCTTCTTTTCCCTCCTCATTCTCCTTCCTTTCCTCCCTTCTTTCCCCCCTCTTTCTCATCTCCCTGCTTTCTTCACTTCTCACTAACTCATTAATCCCTACAATTTTTTATTTATTAATACTTTTTATTTGCAAAACATATGTATGGGTAATTCCTTAACATTAACCCTTACAAAGCTTTCTGTTACAAATTTTTCCCCCCTACTCCCCACCCTTCCCCTAGATAGCAGGATATCCACTACATGATAATTGTGTTAGAATACTTAAGAAATCGAATATATGTATAGTTATTGCCACACATCATTTTTTGTGCAGGAGAAATCGTATCTACAAGAAAGAATAATCTGATAAAGGAAATACAATGCAAGCAAACATCAATAGAGAATATGAAAATGTTATGTTGTGGTCCACATTTCACATCCCTCTCTCTGGGGTGTATATGGTCTTCTTCACTGAACAATTGGAACTGGTTTGAAGCATTTCATTGTTGAAGAGAGCCATGTCCATTAGAACTGAGCCTCATATAGTATTGTTGTTGCTGTGAATAATGATCTCCTGGTTCTGCTCACTTCACTGAGCATCAGTTCATGCAAGTCTCTCCAGGCCTCTCTGAAATCGTCCTGCTGGTCGTTTCTTACAGAACAATAATATTCCATAATATTCATATACCATAATTTATTCAGCCATTCTCCAATTGAAGGGCATCTATTCAGTTTCCAGTTTCTAGCCACTACAAAAAGGGCTGCCACAAACATTCTTGCACATGTGGGGCCCTTTCCTTCTTTTTTGATTTCTTTGGGATATAAGCCCAATAGAAACACTGCTGGGTCAAAGGGTATGCATAGTTTGATAATGTTTTGAGCATAGCTCCAAATTGCTCTCCAGAATGGTTGGATCCGTTCACAGTTCCACCAACAATGTATTAGTGTCCCAGTCTTCCCACATTCCCTCCAACATTCATCATTATCTTTTTCTGTCATCTTAGCCAATCTGACAGGTGTGTAGTGGTACCTCAGGGTTGTCTTAATTTGCAGTTCTCTGATCAATAGTGATTTGGAGCACCTTTTCATATGATTATAAATAGTTTTAATTTCATCATCTGAAAATTGTTCATATCCTTTGACCATTTATCAATTGGAGGATGGCTTGAATTCTTATAAATATGAGACAATTCTCTATATATCTTAGAGATGAGACCTTTCTCAGAACCCTTAAATGTAAAGATGATTTCCCAATTTGATGCTTCCCTCCTAATCTTCTCTGCATTAGTTTTGTTTATACAGAAACTTTTTAACTTAATATAATCAAAATTATCTATCTGGTGTTCAATTAAGAGGTCCAGATCTTCTTTGGACATAAATGTATTCCATCTCCACAGGTCTGAGAGGTAAACTATCCTATGTTTGTCTAATTTGGTTATAATATCAATCTTTATATCTAGATCATGAACCCATTTAGATCTTATCTTGGTGTGTGGTGTTAGGTGTGGGCCCAGCCTTAATTTCTTCCACACTAGTTTCCAGTTTTCCCAGCAGGGGATTTAAATATTTGGATTACAAAGAGATAGAGTCTATCTAATAAAGGTTGGCAAAAAAAAAATGTATTTGTAGGAGTCTTGGGAATATGATCAAAAGTACTTTTAATTTAAAAGCAAAGAGAAGGAAAAAGATTGTTTATATCCCCAAGGTTAAATGACATAGAAAATAAACACAAAGAGGGAATTACTAATGACTGAACCACCCAGAAGTTCACAAGAGAGAAAATTCAAGAAAGGATCTAGTAATAAGACCCATGACCGTAAAATGTATATAAATAATACCCAAAATTTAGGCAATTAACAAAGAAATATAGAGGTCTTAACAGGGAGAATTTGTTTTCATAAATACTACTGAGACATGTTGGGAGGAATCCCATGGCTGGGATACATAGATATAGATATAGATATAGATATAGATATAGATATAGATATAGATATAGA
>JAJPUD010002563.1:126064-144231 GCA_023553655.1 Myrmecobius fasciatus
TCCCTTGGCAGATAAATTCCCAAATATTTTATACTATCAACAGTTATTTTGTCAATTCTATTTTTTAAGGAGCTATTTTCTTCAGTGGATTTTCCCCCCAAGTTGACCAATTGTAATTTTTAAGGAACTCTTTTCTTCAGTCAATTTTTTATCCTTTCCTTTTCAAGCTGTTAACTGGCATAACTCTCATTTCTTTTCGCATTTTTCTTCTACCTCTTTTATTTTATTTTTAAAATACTTTTTGAGCTCTTCATGAAGGAATTTTGAGCTCAAGACCCATTCATATTCCCCCTTTAAGCCTCACATGTAGGCATTTTAATATTATTGTCCTCTTCTGAATTTATGTTTTGATATTCCCTGTCACCATAGCAGTTTTTTATGATGAAGACTCTTTTTTTTAAATGATTTTTAAGTCTATTTCATTAGTTTTAAAGTTGTATTCTGCTCCTGGGTCAGAGAACCCTGCCCTTAACTTCTTAGTCACTGATTTCTGGGCCAGGGCCTCTGGTTCTGGTGGCTTGCCCATTGTGTTAGGGTGGTCCAGCCTAGTTGCTCCTATTATGCCTGGAATTCCCAAGCTGACAATTGCCTTTGCATGGGTTGGAAGCCTTATACCTGGTCTGCTGTGTCACTAGCCTGCTGAGCTAGAACCAAGGGGCATTTTGTAATGTGGCTAAAAGCCTCCTATTGGCTTGCCTGGACACCGGACTGGACTGTCCCTTTCCACAAGTGAGACAGACCTTTCCTGCAATCCTTCTTAAATTGGAAAATTGTTTCATTCAGTTTTTTTTGTAGGCTCTATCTCTCCAGAATCCATTTAGAGATTTGATTTAACATTGTTTCTGAGAAAAACTAGGGAGAGTTCAGCTAACATTCTAGTTTTTCTCTGCCATATTTTTTTAATAGACAATAATACTCATCTATTGTTTTTGGTAATTGGGGATAAATAAGCATCATCTGTTACTCTGAGACAGCTGTTTCCCATATGGGAATACCAGCAGCAGCTGAAGATCTTTCAATGAATTAATACCAGAATTCAGAAAGACTGCTGTTTACTCATTGTGATGAGTCAGTTAAAATATTCATAGACTCTTTGTAAAACTGAGAGTTACATGGACACTTAGTTCTTTCATCCCTTGAATTTGCTTGCTTCTTGAATCTTGGTATTGCCAAGCTGCTCTACCTGAACCCCAACCATAGTTTTTGCCTCTGTACTGGTCCCTTGTTCCTTCCCTCTCTCCTATTAGTTGCTAAGTGATGATTTTTCTTAAATTATAAAAAGGTTGAATTCACTTGTTCCTCAAGCAATGTGTCCATACAGATAGACATAGGAGGAGCAATTTCTTCCATTTAAAATAACAGTAAACAATATAAAATATTTGGGAATTTATCTGCCAAGAGAAAGCGTGGAATTATATTAACACAATTGCAATATACTTTTCACACAAATAAAGTTAGATCTAAACAATTGGAAGAATACCAAGTGCTCATGGGTAGGCTGAGTTGTGTTAATTACATTAATTAATATTAATTAATTAATATTGTATTAATACAATAAAAATGACAATTCTACCTAAATTAATCTAATTATTCAGTGCCATACCAATAACTGCCAAAATATTACTTTATAGAGCTAGAAAAAAATGTTAACAAAATTCATCTGGAAGAACAAAAGGTAAAGAATTTCAAGGGAATTAATGGGGGAAAAATGCAAAATGGCCTAGCTGTACCAGACCCAAAACTATATCATAAAGTGGCAGTCATCAAAACCATTTGCTACTAGCTAAAATAGAGTCATGGATCAATGAAATAGGTTAAGGTACACAAGACACAATAGTCAATGACTATACTAATCTACTGTTTGATAAACCCAAAGATTCCAGCTTCTAGGATAAGAACTCACTATTTGATAAAAAATTGCTGGGAAAGCTGGAAAATAGTGTAGAAAATAGAAATTAGACATTGGCCAACATCCTATACCAAGATAAGGCCAAAATGATTTAGGCATAAATAATTATACTATAAACTAAAGAGCAATGGATAGTCTATCTGTCAGATCTGTGGAAAAAGGAAGAATTTATGGCCAAAAAGTTTTGTGCAAACAAAACCGATAAAGCCAAGATTACAAAGGAAACAGAAAGCAGCAAAAAAAAAAAATAGCCAGTGTTTCTAAAAAAGGTCTTATTTAGAAAACAGAGAGAATTGACTCAAATTTTTATGAATACAAGTCATTCCCCAACTGATAGTCAAAAGGATATGAACAGACACTTTTCAGATGAAGAAATTAAAGACATTTCAAGGCATATAAAAATGCTCTAAATCACTATTGATTAGAAAAATACAAATTAAGACAACTTTGAAGTACTACTTCACACCTTTCCAATTGGCTAAGATGCCAGGAAAAGATAATGATAAAAGTTGGAGGTAATGTGTGAAAACTGGGACACTAATTCTATTGTTGGTGAAGTTGTGAAATGATCCAATCATTCTGGAGAACAATTTGGGACTCTGCCCAAAAGGATATCAAACTATGCATACTCTGATCCAACAGTCTCACTATTGGGTCTGTACCTTAAAGAGATCATAAAAGAGGAAAAAGGACTCACATTAGCAAAAATGTTTGTAGCAGATCTTTTTGTAGTGAGAACTGGAAGTTGAATGGATGCCCACCAATTGGGGAATGGCCAGGTAATGAAATATTATTGTTCTGTAAGAAATGATCAGCAGGATGATTTCAGAAAAGCCTGGAAAGACTTCCATGAAATGATGCTGAGTGAAGTGAGCAGAACCAAGAAACTAATAACAAGATGTAATTAACTGTGATGGACTTGGCTCTTTTCATCAATAAGGTAATTCAATGCAAATCTAATACCTTTGGAATGGAAAATTTCTATTGATCCAGAGAAAGAACTGTGGAGACTAAATGTTGATCACTTGTTTCTGTATTTTCACTTTTTGTTTGTTTTGTTTTTTGTGATTTTTTTTCCTTTTTGATCCGAATTTTCTTACATAACAAATATAGAAATATGTTTTTTTTAATTTTTTAACATTTTAAACCTATATCATATTGCTTACTATCTTGGGAGGGAAGAGTTAAGGAAGGGAGGGAGAAAAATTTGGAACACAAAGTCTTTACAAAAATGAGTGTTGAGAATTAATGCAGAGAGTCAGCAGGGATAGGAAAAATGAGTGCGTGTGTGTGTAGGTGGGGCTGGGGGTATATGTATCTGTATGTATGCATATATCTTCATATGTATACATAAATATAGCCTTCTTGGGGGTAGTAGGGGTATGAAAACAGAAAAAAAGAACAAAATAAAAAAGATGCACAGCAGAGAACAAAAGAACAATTTACAAAGAAGTAAAGAAAAGATGGACACTCATGAATATAATTTCTTTTACTAATATATATACTTCTTGAACTGATATTTGTTATTATATATTTTGAATGCTCCCTTTAAATAGAAAAATGTATGTTGAATACTATCTTTACATGCATTTGGAAAAATGAAATAATATTGAAAATTATTAAAGGATAATTGATGGTCATGGTTCCTAATCACTGTCAGTTGACTCTTAGTTAATTTCTTTAAATTGGTACCTCTTTGTACTCTGAATTTAATTGAATCATCATTCTATAGAAGATCAGAGTTTGCTAAATGGTACATTAGAGGAAAATATTAGATTTAGAGTCAGGAAGCACTGAATTTAAATCCTGCCTTGGACCAAAGATTACTAACATTTTAAAACAGCCCTTGTGGGTTGGGGGGGAAGGGAAGAGGAAGGAATGTACATGTAATACAATTATAAATTTAATATGCATCATTAATTATTTTCTCCATCATTTTCTTAAGTCTAAACATTCAATGAAATATAAATCAACCCCTGATTTGTTTTATCTGAGTTGTAAATGTACATGCTGGAAATATAATCACATTTGCTTTCTCAACCCTATTTGAGTCACCTCCATCACATCACAGCACTGAGATACTTACCAGATATGTAACACTGGGAAAGTCATTTAGTGTTAGACTCAAGTTTCCTCACCTGTAAAATGGGTACAATAATAGCATCTTCCTGACAGAGTTGTTGTGAGACTCAAATGAGATAACATATAAAATACTTTAGAAACCTTAAACTGCTATAAAAATGCTAACAAAAAACAACAATATCTATTATGATTATTCCAAGTTCTGAGTTTCATAGGACATGTCTGTATTGAGTGAAGTAAGATTGACTCTATTGACATGAAATCAAACAAATTAATCATTTCAGAGGGGAAATGAAGCAAATATCAGAATAATTTTTGATTATATACGCCCCCATATTCTTGGTTGTTTTCATCTTTCAACCACTTGAATTAGCATCATGTTGGCAAAACTTAAGGAGAAAAATCCCTGTAGGATTTCATAAATTGACATCTGTGTGGCCATCCTGTGAGCATCTTCATCTGAATTCTCTTTGTTCTCTGGATATGTAGAAAATATGTTTTCGTTCTACCTGGTAGGTTCCTGGAAATATGCCACTGGTTTATTAGTTATGGATGCAGTCTTACATGTTCCCTGGAAGGCCTTAATCCAAATCTCAGCATCCTGAATTCCAATCCACTCTGACATGGATAAAAAGCTCAGAAATCCTGATTGCTCTCCTGAGTCCAAATTAAACTTGTATTTATGCAACATTTGCAGAAGAAATGCTAGAGATGGGACTGAGATATCATTAAGCAAATATGGAGGTGCTTTAAAGCTCTGTGAGTATACTTGGAAAGCCTGTCTAATCTTGGGGTATAATGCAGGAAGGCTTTGATGAATGTTATACTGAAAGATGAAGTTTTGCTAGAAAAAAAAAACCAATACAGGCCAATAAACAAATCACAGAATGCTTGGCGAAACACCTGTTATTTATTTGTCCATCTGTTACTTATGCTTTCATGACCCCATTTCTTTCTTATTTTGTACAACAGATCTGTTTCATATAGGAACTGAATTTCAATTGGAGTTCTGCCCAGGGCTTAGTTTATTATGACACAGTATTAAATAAAGTATATGATAATGAACTTAGTTGATTAGAACATTGACCTCTTAATTTTTTTTGATTATTCATCCCTACCACTAGAAAAAAATTATTGTAAAGTCCCAATATGTGTATATTTATTTATAATATATATTTAATATTACTTTATTATTTATTGTATATATTACAAAATCCATAAAAATAAAAGCAAAAAAGATCTAATAAATAACACTTCAAAATATTTTATTAATGTACAATGTTTTAACTCACTAAAATATCATAAGAAATATTTTTAGTGAGAGCAATAGGATTAAATATGTTTCATTTTTTAAAAAAATTCCTTTGTACTGGATGACGGGATCAACTCATAAATAATAATTATTTGCTTATAATGATTTATTCAGTTAATTTGATCAATGCACTTAGCCAAGAATGTGATTTTTTTTGGTGGAGAGACGGTAGGGGGATGCTCCATATTGAAAGAGAAAATGACAAAAGAGGGGAATGGTCCATTCTGGCAGAGTTGTACAAATATAGGCCTACTAATGCATGGTTAATTAGTCTAGAAGTTCCAGAAAGCAACTTACAATCCACAAACTTCCCCCAAAGATTTCACTACCCCGTCCACCAAAATATACAGAATAGCACTTTTTGTAGTAGAGTAGCTAAACAAATTGTGATATAGTAAAATAATAAAAATCTTGCTATGAAGTAAGAAAGAGTGTCTATAATGGCTACATAGAAGCAATGGAAGATGTATGAACTGAACCAAAATGAAGTAAGCAGAACAAGAAAAAATATCTTCAACAATGCAAATATAAAAGAATAGTAACAAATAACTAAAATTGAATGCTGAGAAATAACAATGACTGAGATTGGACCCAATAAAAGAGATGTGGAAAGGCACATCTTATACTTCTTTACAGATGTTAGGGACTATTGATGTGGAACATAAAACTGCTTAAATATGTTGGCAAGTTTTATTGAATTTCTCTCCCCCCTCCTCTACTTTTTTTTTTATTCTTTGTTGAAAAGGATTGCTAGAGCCAAGAAAATAATACACAGGGACTCCAATAATGTAAATGAACAGAATTATGATCTAAAAATCAAAGGTAAGTATAGCAAAATTATAAAATTAAAAGTAAGAATTGAATGAAGAGAGATAAAAGGATACTCCCTTTTGCAGAGATGGGAAGGCCACCTGTGTGACATATTGATCAGTTATTCTGACTTTTTTTTATCCTCTCTGGGAGTAGAAAGGATAACTATAGCCATGGAAGACACAAGAAATAACCTTAAAAAAAGCTTTTATAAAACAATAAATAAAAGAGATTGGGCTTTGGCAGAGGCAAGGTGAGGAGAAGTAAATTGGCAAATGACTGAGAGTTAAGAGAATATGTGTTCTTATCTCCTCCTAACAATGACTAACTTGGGTGAATTTGAATGAAGTAATGTAATCTTTCTAGGTCTCAGTTTCCTCATCTGTTTCCAAAGAGGACTGGACTTGATAATCATGTCCAGCTCTGATATTCTATGATGAACTTCTTCCAGTAGATTTTTCCAAGACCTATTACTTAGTTGGGGCATCTGAGTCAACCCCAATACATTCAATTCCTTTCCAAGTGAAGTATAAGGTATTTTCTATCCCAAGTTTTCATGCTTTTCAATCAACTCAATTGCAAATTTTCATCTGCTCATTAATCCATCCAACTGATAAAGAAGAGACAAGGCAAGTTCCTCTAAAGAAAAGGAAAAGTATTTTAAAATGGGATTAGCAAAATAATAGCTGAGTCTGCAGAAATTCTAAAGATAAGGACTTGTGAATACTCATATTTTATTGATATTGGGCAGCACAATCATAATAGTGCAATCAAAAATTCTCACTTCTCAGAGATGAAGTAGAGATTTTATTCACCATACAATGTATATGCACATAGACAAATGTCTTCTGATGAATTTCTGCCATAAATCCACCATCATTTTGATTGATTCATGCCAATTAAGTAAATAATCTCATATGGTAGAATGTGCTTTGGTCTTAGAATCCGAAGAACTAAATTCACTGTTTGTTTCTCTTGGACAATGAGAATATGATTTTGGCAAATTTCTTTAACCTTTTTCAGGTGCTGTTTCTCCATTTTTATATTAGCTATATCTACAAGATTTTTATGTGTACCTATAGAATTAACATGTGAAAAAATTACTTTGTAAATATTCTTACGATTTATAATTATTTTGATAGTCTTGTTTTTTGCCAAACTGTCTTACTGCTACTTATTAGTTATTTTTACTTTGGCTCTAATACCCAGGTATTAGGTGGGATAATAAGCTTAATAAATGCTTATCCCATTCTATTCCAAATAGAGTGGAGATAGGAGATAGCGTGTCATGTATGAGAAATAGAGATAAAGCTAGTTTGGCTAAATTATAGAAAGTGGAAACGTGCATAGTGTCACATGAAGCTAGAAATATACCATACAGACATGATTGTGAAGGACTTTAAAACTCCCAAAAAGAAGTTTATATTTTATTCTAGGGACAAGAAGCAGTCATGAAGTTAATGAATAGGAGAGTGACATGTTTAAATCTGTATTTAAGGAAAATAACTGACAGCTTTCCTGTACAATGAAAAATTATGCTGAAGAAAGAAAAAAAAAAGCATAGAGAATGTCCTAAGAGAATGTCTTAAAATAAAGATCAAGAAAAACAGACATACTGTTCATTTGTTAACAAAGGATAGTCATTGAACAGTTAACATACCTCAATGCTATCCAATCAATGTCAAGAGATCTATAGGAAAATACCAGCATGGTGGATACCTCTCAAATGAAGATTTATGGAAAGAGAGGGTTGAGATTTGCATAGTCACAAAAGTACTAAATCATGGATTTATTTTTATAATTTTTCTAATTTATAAATTACTAGTTTAGTAATTTCATTGGAATAATTTGAAATGTATAGATAACTTTAATAGAATTACCATTTTTATTATATTAGTGCAGTCTGACCATGAACAATGAATATATTTTGAATTATTTGTGTCTCTCTTTCCATTGTTTTATAATGTCCATTATCCTAGCTGTCAATATTGCTATATTTTTCTTTTTATATCTTTCATCATGAAAGAATATAAAGGAATATGTAAAGATTCCAATATATTTTATAGATTTATTTTAAATGCTACTTTGCTGAAGTTATTGTTTTGATTAGCTTTTAAAAATATTACCTGTTAGAGTTCTCTAATTAAACAAACCTATCATCTGAAGTGACATTTGCTTCTTTTTTGCCAATGTGCCTTGATTTCTTTCAATTTCTTTCCCTACTCTCCCCACCCCAAGTTTATTGGTATAGATAATATTTCAAGTACTAAATAAAATAATAGTATAGAAAAAGATTATACTTATTTCATCTCTTACTGAGATGAAGTACTGAGAAAGTACCCAGTTTTTCTCCATAATAGATAAATCTTTTTAATTTTAGATTTCTAGATTTTCTATTTCTAGATTGAGACTTCTAAACATAGTTTAAAAAAAGATTCTGCTGTTTCTGTTCTTTTTAGCATTTTTAGCAAGTTCTATATTTTTTCAGAGGTTTTTATTTCTTAATCTATGCATAATCATGTGGTTTTGGATATATGATTTATTATATTAATTTTTCCTAATGTTGAACTGTCCTGGAATGTCTGATATAAGTCTAATTTTGTCTAAATGAATAATTTATTTGTACATGTAGCATACCACCCCTCTTTGAGATACTCTAATAACTTGTTATCATACTTATGAGCTGGGTCCTCAGAAGGAAAATTGCTAGCTCCAAGTCTGGGATAACTCTATGAGCATGAACACTATGGCTCACAAGCCCCTATAGATATGTTTCTTGGTTATAAAACTCAGTAGATTTAGTTCTCAAAAAAGGGATTTATTAAAATAGCATTATAAGAATATTAGTTATAAAAGGTTCCCCTTAGAATATTGAAATACAGTCATAAATACACACAAGGAAAGGCAAAAAACAATTCCTACTCTCAAAGAACTCACAATCTAATTGGGAAAAGCAACAAGGAGAAAAAAGCTATATATAAATAAGATACAGACAAGATTACTTGAAGATAATCTTGGAGGAAAGAATTGAAGGTGATAGAAAAAGGTTGTTTTTAGAAGATGTGTTTTGCAGGAACCTGAAAGAAATCAGGGAAATTAAAAAACAAATTTGAGAAGGAACAACATTCTAGCCATGGAGCCAAATCCAGAACTGGAAGATAGATTATTTTACTTGAGGAACAGCAAAGTGACCTGGGCCACTCAATCAGAGTACAGGAAGGTGAGTAAGGTGAAAGAAAACTGAAAAAGGAGGAAGGGCCAAGTTATAAAGACTTTTAAAACCTAAATAGAAGATTTAGAAAAACTGATCCTCAAGAAAATTATAGAATTATTGGGTTCTTTGAATAGGGATATGACACTGTCAGATCTGTGCTTTAGAGAGATCAGTATGATAGATGAGTAGAGGATTGATGAGTGGGAACAAACTTCAGGCATACTTCTATAAATATTAATTAAATTATTCTTTCTCCCCACTTTCCCCCTACTCTATGATGCTTTTATTTGATCCCTTTTATGGGTTTCAACCATAAATATTCTTTCTTTGTTCTTTCGATGAATCTCAGGCAAAATGAGACTTTTAAAAGACACTTTCAAGGCTTGTTTCCTCCTTGCAGTATTAAAACAATGACTTATCTGATTGGTATTTTCATGCCATATAGACTTATTTACCTTCTTTAAAACCTTTTTGTTTGTTTATTGAATATCTATGTCAAATAGATTCTGCTTTCTTTAGTTAGAATCATTAAAAATCAGCTTTCTTACTGAAAATGCATCTTTTCTTTCCTTGATAGTTAAGTTCACCTTTATAAAATATATTAATTTTGCAAAGGTGAATGCTGAAAACTATCTTTGCATGTATTTGGAAAAATAATAAGCTATTATTTTTTTAAAGGAATAGGCTTATGACAGTGAGAATGTTTTTCCTTCCTATATAACATTTCCTGGTTGCCTGAAATTTTTATATTGAAATTCTGAAGCTTAGCAGCTACAATTCTGGGGAAGTTGAACTTGGGGCTACTCTCTGCTGGGTTCCTATATATGTTAATCATTTACACTTTCATTCAATCAATCAAAAAGTATTTATTAAATACCTACAATGCAAAATAATATGCTAGGCACTAAGATACAAAGGCAAACATTGACAGTCTTTAACCTTTCATGGAACTTATTGAGTTTTTCAGTATTTGGGGATAATTTTCTTGCATGATCTTCTGAAATGTATTATTTATTCTGTTTTGCCTTTCTTTTTCTGGGATATCATTAATTTATAAAATTGTCTCATCATATTCTGTCTTCAAGGCCAGTTTCATGATATGAAAAGTTCTTATCCTAACCAAAGTTTGCTTTCTATGATTCTATTCTGATAGCCCTTTTCCCAGCTCTGTTTTTTTGAGTTATGAATTTACCAATCTCCCTTTCAGCAGTTCTAAAGCTTAGAGAGATTTCCCACCATTAATTCTAAACAGTTATTGTTTATCTTTTCAAATTCCCCTTGGAAAGTCCCATTTTTTAGCTTTACTTTTCCTTCTCTTTTATTAGACATCTAAACCACTTTGTATGTTCTTGGAATTTTTCTATACTAATTTTTTTTTTATGTTACAGATGTGGTTATTGAAGTACTTAATATTATCTTGGAGTTTTGCCTAAATTTATTTTACCTCAATACCTACTTAATATTTGAGGGACCTCTTCATTGTTGACTCATTATTTAGCCCATTGTTTTGCTTTTTTTTAACCTTATGAGGGATTTACTCCTTTTCCTTCTTTTTATGTTTTTTTTTATTTTATTTAGTTTATTCTTTTCTATGTTGAGATGACAAAGAGAAGTTGGCCTTAGAAATAATTCCATACTTAACCATTTTGTCAGAAGTTCCAAGGAGAATGCATTGTTGGTAGCTCAGTAGGTAAATAAATGAATCACCCCACAAGCACCCTGAATATATCCCTTATTATATTTCTCTTACTCTATTGAAATAGCCTTATAATTTGAGTTTTCCGATCTGTCTTCTACATATATGGCTACTAGATCTATATTTCTAAAGCACAAGTCTGCCCACATCACTTTTTTGTTCAAAAATATTCGTGGCTTCCTATTAATTCTAGATTAAAAATGCAACCTTTCCCCTGCCCCCTCTTCTGCGCTTTTTTCAGTCTTTATCTCTCTTGTGCTCTTGTTCTGTCTGTCTCTATTTCCATATTCAATACTTGACCCTGATTCTCCTTTTGATGCATCTTTTTCCCCCTGAGGCAATTGGAGTTATGTGACTTGCCCAAGGTCACACAGCTAGGAAATGTTGAATGTCTGAGGTCACATTTGAACTCAGGTCCTCTTGACTTCAAGGCTGGTGCTCTATCCACTGTACCACCTAGCTGTCCTTTGATGCATCTTTTAAAACATGTTAATTAATGAATGCTCACTTTGATCTCTTCAGATAGTACCTTCATCCAATAAAATTGTTATCATTTGTATAATAATTTCATTATTGAAAGTATCCCATATACTCTTTACTAGACTTGACTTCTCCCTCAAGTTTTAGGTTCTAAGTTCTTATCTAACTTTTCTTTAAAGATGCTGAAACTCAATATTTCAGAATCTGTATTATGTATGGGGATTATCCTCTTCTTAGTTGTCCCAGAAATAGAATGGCCTTCTCCTTCTATGGTTTCCATGTTTTCTACTTTAACAAATTCTTCATTTTCTATAATCAGGTGCAAAATAGCAGTTTCTCTCATTATTCTCTCATGTAAAGGATCAAATCATCAATTCAACCTGGGTTAACCAGAGAAAGAGTCATTAGGTTTCAAATGCATTAGATCTCAGGAGGAAGAAGAACAATAATTCCAAAGGAGAACACTATGTACATCTAGAAGCAAGAATGCACTAGGTTCTTGCTATTCTTCCCAGTTTAATGTGAGATATCTGAGTACCATTCTTCAACAAAAGGATAGTTCTTTAATACAGACAGTTGTGAGGGCTTTCAAAGGGATGAAATATGTATGATTGGTTTTCTATCTCTGTTATAATAGGAAAGGTAAGTGCCAAAGGGAGTAGAGCTGGGGCATGGAGTTTCTAGCATAGGAGCTTTCAAGCATAGATAACTTCAGAAAAAAAGGAGGGATAGCATATTATATAAAACAAAAATAAGCTAATCAAAGAAAGATCAGATTCAGAAAAAAAACAGGTTTTTTTTGGACTATCACAATACCATGCCATGTTGCAGTGACAAGTTTTTGTTTCCCAAACTCTTTATCCATTCCATTCTTTTGGCTGGGTGGTCTATAGTGTCTCCAGTGATTAATACTCACCCAAATTCTTCCTCATTTTTTTTCTCACGTGACTACGTATTCTTAATGTAAAATGATATATTCTCAATCTCTTTAATCTGTTCCATTAAAATAAGATAGTTTTCTATTCACTTGCTCCTGTCACCAAGATCTTCAGAGACAAGAAATATGATAGCATCTATTTATTCTATTTACTCTCCCCCCCCATTATGATTTTTTTTAAGTAGGTAGAAGCCTGAGTTAATGTTAATTCATCTAGATTGGTATTATCTGCTTTCAATTTTTGGTTAGCTAATTAGTGTTAGAGACTGGATTCATATCCCTTTGTTTTGACTCCAAGTCAAGCATTCCCCACTTCATAATGTAATGATATAGAAAGCCTTGAAATCTTATAACCCTTATGACACAGAAGAAATAATTCCATACATAATTAAGGTCACCAAACATGATTACTGATGACAGGGAAGGAGAGAGTTCGAATATCAGGACACTCTGAAGCAGTAAATTCTGTAGGTATCTGAAGTTTACTTTAAGTAGCAAAGTTTGGGATTTTTTCCCCACTCTTTGTTGAATATACTTCCTAAAATGTGGTATATATTTCTCTTTTTTTAAAAAAAAATCACCCAAGGATATCATTATGATTGTTAATTAATGTAATACAGTATTTTTGTACAGGATTTTTGATGTTTGGAGGACGACTATGCTTTTATAATTTTCTCTGCCTGCTTTTAACAGCTCTTTTGTCTTACCCACTGCTATCAACTATCAATTTTTCAGTAATAGCTGTTTCTAATAATTTATCTTATTTTTACAAACAATTATTTACAGCTCCCAAGTACTTTCCCCTGCAAAGCACAGTCCTTACCACATTGCTCTCTTACTCAACAAGTGATAGAGGCTTCCTATTACCTTCAGGATAAAATATAATAAAAACATAAATTTCTCTTTGGAATTTAAAGCACCTCACAAGTTGATTCCTTCATGTCTTTTCAGGCTCCTTATAAATTCTTTTCCTCTGCTTACTCTACAAAACAGCCATACTGGCAACTTGCCACTCCTTACATAATAATTTCTATCTCCTTTTTCTCTGTCTTTACATTGATTGTCCCTGTTGCCAAGAATGCTCACACTTCTCAGCTCTGCTTTTTAAAATTCCTAGTTTCTTTCAAGATTTATCTAAAGTACCACTTTCTGTAGAAGGCCTTTCCCTGCCTCCCCAAGCTGCTACTGATTCTATCTTAAAATTACCTTATATTTACTTTGCATATATCTTGTATATATCCATATTGAATCCCTCTCTTCTACTACTAGAACGTAAGCTCTTTGGGACATAAATTATTCTTAGATAAAGGGTTCTTGATCTTGTTTGTTTATGTGTAAGTGTGCATAAGTATTCCTTTGAAGTCTGGTAAAGTCTACAGACTCCTCAGAATAATATGTTTAAATGCATAAAATGAAATATATATGATGACAAAGGAAGCTAATTACAGTAAAATAAAATTTTCAAAATATAGAAATTATTTATGATATATGTAATTATATGTAATATAATAAATAATTTCATAGGTCCTAGATTAAGAACTATTATCTTACATCACCATCAATATCAAATTTAAAATAATATCATTACCTGAATATTAAATATCACACTATTTAAACAGAAGAGAAGCAGATCAAATCCTTTTTTATCTATGAATAAGAGATGAAATTCTTAACCAAACAATTATGAAAATAAAATAGATAATTTTTATTTCATGAAGTTGAAAAGTTTTTGCGTACACATAAAGAAAACCCAGTACATTTAGAATAAAAAGGGAATTGATTAACTGAGAAAATTATCTTTTAATTAAATCTATCTGATAATTGTTTGGTATCCAAGATACATAGACAAATAACAGAAATTTCTCTAGGCAGTAAGTAATCAAAGGATATGAACAAAAAGTTCTCAAATGCATTGTAAGTTGGGGCAGCTAGGTGGCTCAGAGGATAAAGCACTGAAGTCAGGAGGACCTGAGTTCAAATTCTGTCTCAGACACTTAGGATTTTTTGGCTGTGTGACCCTGGGCAAGTCACTTAACCCCAATTGCCTCAGCAAAAACAAAACACAAAAACCATTGTTAGTTATTATTAATTATGTCAATTAATTTTTTAGCACATGTTCTGGAACTCCTAACCCACCTATACTAAGTGATAAGTTGAGTCCTAGAGCGCCACAACATAATCTCCTTAGAGCTCTAGGAGTAACCCTGATGATTGAGGGAGTGTCTCTCTAGTACTTTATAGATCATGAGCTCCCACCATGACTATTATTTGATTATCATTTAGTTATCCAGACTTCATTAGCTCTTAGAAAGGGTATTTCCCAAGGTGGTATAGTTAATACAAATATCTTCCCCCAACTTTGTGACATGCTGTCCCACCAGTACTTATAAAATTCTGCAGAAATAGTCTTAACGACTAATTACTGGCAGTATCTTTTTTTTTCCTTTGTGGGGGTATTCAGACATAGTATAAAACAGATTTTTTTTTCTGGGCTCATTTGTGGAGTTGTGAATCAGTAGCCAGGCTATCCTTGTCTCTGAATGCAGACACTACCAATGGCCACTACTATTTCTGGAGGAAAATAGAAAATATAAAATCCTCTAGACCCTTTGAATCTCCAGCCATGCTGTATGTGGGGAAGATGGAAAGTGAGGTGAAAAGATCAAGGCTGTTCTCCTCCTCCCCAGGAAACTCTTTCTCAAAAGGTTTAGCTGGGATATTCTCCTAATCCATTGCTTGCTGAATCTGAGTCTTCTGGATTTCTCTCTACATGTCTCAAAGTGTCACCAAATTTTCTTAGCTAATTCAAATAGCATCCCGTGCAACCTCATTTTCAATTCTCTCATTAGAGATATCTGAATTGTTCAGGGTCTTTTTTATTCATAGTTGGAACATTTCAAATTAATTCACTCAGGAAAAATTCCCATCTGGTTATGATATCAGGGAATAACATTTTGTTATTTACTTCAGGTAAGATGTAGAAAATGTGTTTGATTTACTCAAATGACCCCATTCTTAAAATCCAAATAAATAATAATAAAAAGAAGGCAAATTAAAAGAACTCTGAGGTTTTATTTCATACTTAGCAAATTGGCAAAGATGGCAAAAAGTAAAAATAGTTATTGCTGAAAGGGAAGGCATATTAATTCATTATTGGTAAAGATGTGAATTAGTACAACTATTCTGAAAAGCAATATGGTACTATGAAAATAAAGTGAATACAATATCCATACTCTTTGACCCAGAGATTCCCACTGCTCAATAATAAGAAGGCAAGTTAAGGAGCAGAATTAAAGCAAAGAGTTAGCAGGGATAGGAAAGATATCTGTATATATGGGCCAGGGGGAGGTTGGTGTCTCTCTGTGTGTGTATGTGTGTGTATAGGTAGCTATATATACATACATATAAATATATCCTCACCTAACTTTATCCTGCTTGGGGAAGGTGGGGGGATAAAAGGGGAAAAGAATAATAAAGTAAGGAATTTGAGGGGGGCGGAGCCAAGATGGTGGAGTGAAAAGGTGACTTTTTGCCTGTCCTCCGATCTTCTCTCAAATCAACAATAAAATAAGCCTCTGAACTGATCTTCAAGTCAACGAACTCAGAAATATTTGGGCACAGCTCTCTGGAGAACTTCATATCAGGTTAGTCGGACTCGGACAGAGAGATAAATAGACAACCCCTGTGCAGGCCGGAAGTGAGGGTGGGACTCAGCTCAGCTCATGGTGGCAGAAATTCCAAACTCCAAACTCCAAATTCCAAACACCTGGAGTTTATCTGAGGCACTCGGGACACTCTGCCCTGATTGGGGGCAGGTGTTCTGGCAGACTTGCCTTGTTTAAGGAGTAATTCGGACTTAGTCCTAGCCCCCACCGGCCCAGCACCTTAAGTCAACTTGACCAAGTGCCCCAGGGCAAAGCTTTTTCAGCCACCGTTTTTTTTCCCCTACCTTAAAGAGATATCCACGCTGTCTAAAAAAAAAAATGATGAAGAAACAAAAGAGAGCTCTCACCATAGACAGCATTTATCAAGGCAAAGAAACGACCCCAGAGCCAGAGGTTCCTTTAGACAAAAATCCAGAGAAAATCAGCCAGGACCATCACTGGTCCCCTTTTCAAAAGGCCTTTCTGGAAGACTGCATAAAGAACCTCAAAAGAGAGCTGGAGGATAAATGGGAAAATAAACTGAAATCAGTGCAAGAAGGATACAGTATCTTGCAAGAAGGATATGATGCCCTGCAAAAGAGATATGAAAAAGACACCAATTTATTAAAAAATAAAATTAGTGAAGTGGAAAAAGAGTGCAATGAACAAATTGGCCAGTTACAAAAGGAGCTTAAAAAGGTAACTAAAAAAAACAACACTTTAAAAATAAGAATTGAACAAATGCAAGTGAATGACTCACTAAGACTTGAAGAATCAGTCAAACAAAAACAAAAAAATGAAAAATTAGAAGAAAATATGAAATATCTCCTAGGAAAAACAACTGACTTGGAAAATAGATCTAGGAGAGACAATCTAAGGATTATTGGACTTCCTGAAAGCCATGATCAAAAAAAGAATCTAAACACTATCTTCCAGGAAATCCTGAAAGAAAACTGCCCTGAGATTGTAGAATCAAAGGGCAAAATCACCATTGAAAGAATTCACTGATCACCTCCTGAAAGAGACCCCAAAATTAAGACCCCAAGGAATATCGTGGCTAAATTTCAGGACTATAGCACCGAGGAACATATTCTGCTAGCAGCTAGAAAGAAACAATTCAAATACCGAGGATCAATAATTAGAATCACACAGGATCTGTCAGCTTCCACACAGAAGGATCGAAGGGCTTGGAATCAGATATTCCGAAGGGCAAAGGAACTTGGATTACAGCCAAGAATATCCTATCCAGCTAGAATGAGCATTATCCTCCAGGGAAGAAGATGGTCATTCAATGATATAGGTGAATTTCACCTATTTCTAATGAAAAGACCGGAGCTGAACAAAAAATTCGACACCCAAACACAGAACTCAAGAGATGCATAAAAAGGTAAAAAGGAAAGGACTCTTGAGAACTTTATTTCTACTAGGGGGATACTCAAAGTTTGGGGGTATAATTAACTAGATATTACTTTGATAATATGAAAAAGAGAACTAGAGGGGAAAATGTTGTCATATTGGGGAAAAGAGGGAAAAAGTGGTAAAATAAGATCTAAAAAAAAGGAGGTAAAAACAAGGTAAAATCACTTGAAGAGGCAAAGAAAACCTAATATAATTGAGAGAAAGAGGGGAGGGAGATGAGGACTGTGTAAATCTTACTCTCATCAGGTTGGGCTCTAAAAGTGTTTATCAGACATTTGATTTCACATAGAAACTTGTCTGTTGATAGAGGGAAGTTGGAGGGAAAGGAGGAAAGGTAAGGGACAAACTAATAGAAGGGAAAATAGAAGAATCAGGGGAAAGGAGTAAAAACAGGGGGAGGGGATCTAAAGGGTGGAGTATTGTTTGGGGGAGGGGGTCATCAAAAGCAAAGTACTGAGGAGTGGGGAAGAGAGAAAGGGGAAAGGAAAGGGGAGTATTGTTTGGGGGAGGGGTCATCAAAAGCAAAGTACTGAGGAGGGGGGAAGGGAGAAAGGGGAAAGGAAAGGGGAAAACATAACTTGGGTGAATAAGATGGCAGGAAATAAAGAATTAGTTATTCTAACTGTGAATGTGAATGGGATGAACTCTCCCATAAAGCGGAAGC
>JAJPUD010002563.1:149231-197170 GCA_023553655.1 Myrmecobius fasciatus
TGAAATCAGCAGAACCAGGAGAACATTATACACAGCAACAAGACTATATGATGATCAATTCTGATGGACATGGCTCTTTCCAACAATAAGGTGATTGATCTTAGTTCCAGTGATGTTGTGATGGAGAGAGCCAACTGCACCCAGAGAGAGGACTGTAGGAACTGAATGTAGATCACAACATAACTCTCACTTTTTTTGTTGTTTGCTTGCATTTCGTTTTCTTTCTCATTTACTTTCTTTTTTTTTTATCTGATTTTTCTTGTGCAGCAAGAGAATTGTATAAACATGTTCATACATATTGGAGTTAACATATATTTTAACATGTTTGACATTTAGGGGAGGGAAGGAGGAGAAAATCTGAAACAAAGCTATGCAAGGGTCAATGTTGTCAAATAATCTGTACCTATGTTTTGAAAATAAAAAGCTTTATTAACAAAATAATAAGCTCTATGGGACTAGAAGCAGTAAGTTATGTCCTCAAAGGATTCACTATAGTACCTTGATCACTATGATCATAGTGATCATAAATAAATGATATAGAATGTAACAAATGAATGGATAAATCTATATAAAATTTGCTTTTCCAGACCTTGATTTGTATATAATACTCTGAATTCTATGAATTCTTCTTTTGGGTAAAATGAGTCACTACTATTTCCCTTATCTCCCAAAGCTCCTCAGAATCATTTCCATCTTCTTCTGTCCTAGTTGACTGTGTATATCATACCTTTCTCTTCCAAACTCAGTTTCAGGTACTGTTCTCTCAACACTTGAGTCCTTTTTCCTACCTGACTTGCAGATTCATTAACCCTGGCTTTGGGGAAATTGTATTATTAGAACTTTAATCACCCATGTCCTCCTTTTAAGTTCTTTTTAAAAATTACTTTCTGGCAGTAATAATGTCAAATGGGCCAGCCAAGTTTAGCTCTGGCCTCTGAGACCACACAAGAAAGAATCAACTAATCTGTTATTTGGAGTGAAATAATAGTAATTCTGCCTTTACCCATGCTGTTTCAATTGCTTATGAGATATGGAACAAAAACAGAAATAAAAAAGACTGTTGCTATCAGCTTAGATATGGACTGCAGCTATATCATCCTATCATATTAAAATGAGGGAGTTGGACTAGATGTCCTCTGAAATTTCTTCTAGCTCTCCCAAGAATCTATGATATTCTGATATTCTTTTCATTGTGTCACTGCTTTGTTCCTTTCTCATATTACCTCAAAACATGATGTATCTGGAGCTTTCTGAATTCCCCAAAATTATTACAGAGTTGGAAAGGGCATGACACTTAAGAGTCAGCAAAATCTGAATTCAAATTTTACCTCTAAAACTTATGTAATCTCAAGTTAGTTACTTAACTTTTCCTTTGCCTCAGTTTCCTCAACTGCAAAATAGAAGCAATAATTATACTACCTGCCTCAGAGACTTACAGTGAAATTTTAGATGAGATAATGTATATAAAGTCCTTTGTAAATTTTAAATTGCTATGAAAATGTCTGTTATTGCTATCACCTTTACCATCATCATCATCACCACCACCACCACTGACTATTTCTTACTTCCATTCCTCTACATCATCCCTGTTTTTTTTAAAATATATCCTTGTGACTTTCAAGGGACCAAATTACTCTCCAGAGGCTGGAAATTGAGGCAACAGAGACCCAGCCATATATACATTGGCATTCAGCCTGCTGGAGGATGGTGTTTTCCAGGAATGTGCCATGATCATTTATATATAGTGCTCTGAACATAGTATGTTCTGAGCTTAATAAATTCTAGTTGATTGACGGATCCATTGGTCTAGTTTCTTGCTTCCTAAGAATAAAGGGATGAGACTAAATCTTCAGTAACATGCCAATGTTATTGTTGCTGTATCCTCAAATATTAGGTTTCTAAGATAAAAGCTAGTCAAGATATGAACATTTTTGTATAGCTAGGGTCACAGGACTAGAGCTAGAAGAGATTTCAAAGGCTACCTTGTTAAACCCCCTCATTTTAGAGAAAAATTACCAAATTATTTTTCACTTTTAGACTTAAATTTTTCAATTCTTCTTCTCTCTCTCTTCATTACCCCCCCCCATCAAACTAATTTTTTAAAGAGATAATTTTTACTTTTGGTGAATTCCTGCTATTTTACTGAATCCTACACATGGATTTTGAGGCTATATGAGAAATGTGGACTAAATGCTGGTATCTATTGATAAAGGTTCAGTTTTTTTTCTTTTTTTGCTGAAGTAGATATGGACACTGTGACTTATGACAATATAAATCTATAGGATAAACTTTGCCTATTGACTTAGAAATACTGAGAAATCCGTCCTAAAGTGTAATGTATTTTCTTGGAGCCTCACTTGTAGTCAAGGTTTATTTGAATTTGCTATTATTTGATGATTTTGGAATTCTAGGAGAATTCTCTTAGCTAGAAGTGCTTTACTTTGCAAAAGTAGATTAAAAATTTTGGGGGGTCCCCTTTGGTATGGGAACACAAACATATATATATAGGAACAGAAAGAAAATTTGCTTGGACCTCCAAGGGAATTTCCCATAGTGCAGGAATCCCAGATAAAATTTGATGTGCCCTTTGTTAAAAAAAAAAAAAAAAAGACACAAAAACATTTTGTTGAGACTTAGTTTAGGATGGCTATATACTTTCAAGGAATCATGAAAGAATTTTCACCCAGTAGAGTTTGACTTCTCATCTGGGGTGAAAGGATGATTTTCAGTCTGTTTCATATTCCTAAACCACTTAGGAAGAGTGCTTGGTATTCTGAGACCACTGTAGGGCCTAAGCTTTCTTTTCAAAATGAGAAACTTGATTTTTTTTTCCTTTCTAAGATAGTCAAGGATGAAACCTGCTCTTTAAGTGTGTAAAGTAGGTAGTTTTAGCAAATGATTGAGAGGTTGAAATGCTCCATTCGTCACTCCTACCCCAAGTTGGTTAGCAATTGTCAAGCTAGATAAGCTTGTTTTCTCATCAGAAAGTGAAGGGCTAACTACTAGCCAGCCCAGTTTCATGTTTTTTAATCTTAAACATTAGCTTTTAGGAACTCTTAACTGAATACCAGATAGATAATTTCGACTATATTAAGTTAAAAAGTTTCTGTACAAACAAAACTAATGCAGACAAGATTAGGAGGGAAGCAACAAATTAGGAAATCGTCTTTACATTTAAGGGTTCTGAGAAAGGTCTCATTTCTAAAATATATAGAGAATTGTCTCATATTTATAAGAATTCAAGCCACTCTCCATTAGATAAATGGTCAAAGGATATGAACAGACAATTTTCAGATGATGAAATTAAAACCATTTCTAGTCATATGAAAAGGTGCTCCAAATCACTATTGATCAGAGAAATGGAAATTAAGACAACTCTGAGGTACAGCTACACACCTGTCAGATTGGCTAAAATGACAGGAAAAGATAATGACGAATGTTGGCGGGGATGTGGGAAAACTGGGACACTGATACATTGTTGGTGGAACTGTGAATGGATCCAGCCATTCTGGAGAGCAATTTGGAGCTATGCTCAAAAAGTTTTCAAACTGTGCATACCATTTGACCCAGCAGTGTTTCTATTGGGCTTATATCCCAAAGAAATCATAAAGGAAGGAAAGGGCCCCACATGTACAAGAATGTTTGTGGCAGCCCTTTTTGTAGTAGCAAGAAACTGGAAATTGAAAGGATGCCCATCAATTGGAGAATGGCTGAATAAATTATGGTATATGAATGTTATGGAATATTATTTTTCTGTAAGAAATGACCGGCAGGATGATTTCAGAGAGGCCTGGAGAGACCTATATGAACTGATGCTGAGTGAAATGAGCAGAACCAGGAGATCACTATACATGGCAACAACAATACTATACAATGATCAATTCTGATGGACATGGCTCTCTTCTACAATGAAATGTTTCAAACCAGTTTCAATTGTTTAGTAAAGGAAGCCATATACACCCAGAGAGAGGGATACGAGATATGGACTATAACATGTCATTTTCATACTCTCTATCAATGTTTGCTTGCATTGTGTTTCCTTCTTCAGTTATTTTTTTGTTCATGTAGATATGGCTGTTTTTGCACAGCAAGACAAGTATGGAAATATGTATACATCAATTCGACTTGTCAAGTATTTTAACATAATTAACATGTAGTGGACTTCCTGCCATCTAGGGGAGGGGAAGGGAATAGGGGGAAAATTTGCAATGGAAAGCTTTGTAAGGGTCAGTGTTGAAGAACTATCCATACATACGTTATGTAAATAAAAAGCTTTAATAAAAAATATTAGCTTTTAAAATTTCAAAATACATGGAAAGATAGTTTTCTGCATTCACCCTTGCAAAACTTTATGTTCCAAATTTTTCTTTCTCCCTCTTCTCTATCCCCTTCCCTGAGACAGCAAGCAATCCAATATAGGTTAAACATGTGCAATTCTCTAAACATAATTCCACATTTATTATGCTACACAAGGAAAATCAGATCAAAAGGAGAAAAATGGGAAAGAAAAAACATTTAGCAGACAACAACAAAAAAAGGTGAAAATTCTATATTGTGATCCACATTCAATCCCCACTGTTCTCTCTCTGGGTGTAGATGGCTCTCTTCATCAGAAGTCCACTCCATTGTTGAAGAGAGCCATGTCCATCAGAATTGATCATCATATAGTATTGTTGTTGCCGTGTATAATGATCTCCTGGTTCTGTTCATTTCACTCAGCATCAGTTCCTGCAAGTCTCTCCAGGCCTCTCTGAAATCGTCCTGCTGGTCGTTTCTTACAGAACAATAATATTCTCATAATATTTATATACTATAACTTAGCCATTCTCCAACTGATGGGCATCCATTCAGTTTCCAGTTTCTTGCCATCATAAAAAGCTGCCCCAGCTTCTAAATCTGAGAAAGGAGACGACTACATAAGCTGGGAAGCTGTATAGGCAGTGACTTTCCTTCTGAGAGGAAATGATTTTCTTTGTCTTTTTTTCTTATTTACGAAGGCCAAAGGTCAAAGGCCATGGCCAACACTAATATAGATTATTCCTAGTAAGTAGTTGTTTGTTGAATGCATAATTTTGTATTGGGAAGCAATTGTGATTTTCATCTATAAAGCCAGGACTATATACCATTTGGGCCATTTATTGATTTCAAGTCTCTTTTCTTTATGAAACAAGTAAAAGAACTATTTTTATGCCTTTCTGGGATCTTAGAGGGATTCAGGGTTAGGACAATGTATGCAAAACTGTAACTTGACTTATTTGTGAAGACATTTTTAAATTGGGGTGGGAAGAGCATTTTAATGGTACCCCCAAGGCATTTGCAGCATGCTCTGCCTGATGTAAGTCTATTAGGAAAGACATGATAGCATTTAATAAACGGGCCTGGCTCCATGATTCAGAACACAACTAGTTTTAATTCTGGGTCCAAAGCCCATTGGTATGGGACTCTCCTTATTGGTGGGGATGAAGGCCCTGCCCTTTGGGAAGGTTGGAGCAGAATTGTTGGGAGTAAGAGAGCTCTAACTTTCCCCTGTCCCTTTCAGGAATCTATAATTGAAGGACCCCATGAGTACCCTTTTGGGATTCCTCAACAATAGTCCCCCTTTATCACTTTTCAGGAGCAGGACTGGTCAAGTTTCAAGTTTCTTCCAGCTTGGAGAGAGAAGATGAAAAAAACTGACCAGACCTCAAGCTGCTGGAAAAAGAAAAAGACTCTGGAAAGATATGAGAGGAGCTATCTGTCCCTGTTTTCAGCTTCTTGGATCTAGGATCTGTCTGAGTTATCAGACTCCCAGTGGGAGAGTTCCTTCATTCTATATTATCCGGTATATATTCTTCTGTATGTATGCCTTCTCTAATTTTTTTCTATTAATTTGGATAAATGGGTTTCTTTGCTATTTTCTATGCGTTCTTGTTGGGGAGCTGGTATTAAGTGGGAAAATGGTCAAGTCTTGGATATAGAGCGTAGGGTCCTTCTTTCATCCAGGAATGACAAAATGAGTAGAAGTGAGATGGAATCTAATCATATCTCTTAACTAATAATATCTAAGGGAGCAAATAGAAACAACACTTCTAATTCAAAACTCTCTTTCCTTCTGAGGAAGACAGACTGGTGGCCTCCAGTTCCTGTCTCTTAGTAAGAATGAAAATCTAGAAAGGCTATTATTTTTCCCTTTTCATTCTATTCTATTTCCTTTTAAGCCACACAATGACAAGATCTTGTAACATGAGGGCCTCCCTACATGTGGGACCTACCACTTTCTATTTCTACATAGTTATTCTGGTCTTATTTCTTCAGGAGCCCTTTTTGGCTACTGAAAATGAGAGATAGATAAAAGCATCCTAAAGGAATAATTCCTATTTTTCTTTTTTACCTTGTTGATTCAAGTGAGAAATATATACTATAAAGCCCATGGGTGGAGAAAGATCTCATTAATCATTTTCCCATTTCCCTTTTTAACCCTGCTCTTAGTTGAAGTAGTATTTATTTGAGATGGCTATGATCCTTTGAACTTTAGAAGATAAATGGGGAAACCAGAAATCCATAACAGAATTTTCTACCAGTCATTGAGGGACCAGAATACAGCTTACCTGGCTAAGAAGGTAGCAACTCTTTCAGACACATTTATAAGGGAACTTGATGGAGGTGAAAGTTTGTAGAAATGGCTTAAGAGTGAGCCCACTCTCTTCAATGACCATGGTGATATAGGAGAGAATGTACCTTCAGATATTGGGGAGAATGGTTTGTCCTCTCCTTTATAAAGGCTCATTAAGTATCTCTTTGAAAAATTGATTTGAGTTTATTGCTTAAATGATACATGAACATAATCATTTATGGTTTGGAGAGAACATAGAAGAATGGAGGATTGAACAAATGGCATTAGACAAAATTCTCAGAATCCTAAGTGGGGGAGATGAAACTTTGGAACTAGGAACCTGATTTGTCAGTGTCAGTAAGAGTTCAGGTAAGGACCATAATTTCTATAAAGAAAGATTAGGAAAATGAGCCTAGAAATATGAGGTCATTTTCCAAGGTGACACAATGGCAGAGCTGGGAACAAGGCCCTACTATATCTCCAAATTCAGTGTTCTTTCCACTGAACCTATTTATTATAATTTGAGAGACAATGGAAGTCAGTATACCCTGAGAATCTCTCCTTTATTGATGTGTCATTCACTTAAATCCCCAATTTAGGCATATATTTTTATCACTGAAATTATTAATGGTAACTAATATCTGTCTTGGAATTTTTGCAGTATAGGACTGTGGGATTTTGTGGTTGCTTTTTTGTTTTGCTTTGTTTTTTTCCTGGAAGTAATCTGAAGGATTCTTTCAATTGGCACTTTGTCTTCTATGTTCAGAAATTCTAGACAGTTTTCTTACTTTGTTTTTGCATTGTATCATTCAAGTTTTTTGACTTGTCATATTCTTCTGAAGGATTTTTGATACGTTATCTTTTTGCATCCTAAATTCTAGAAGTCTTGCTTGTTTGGAGATCATTTCTTTTAATATTATGGGTTTTTGATTTTATTCTTTCAGATTATCCTCCACTTTTGTATTTTGATAGTTTTTTTACCAATTAATTTCTTTTTTGTTTTTTTGTTTAGACTTAATACCTTCAATTGAAAATGTTCAATTCTGCAAGTTATTTCTGTGGTACAGGTCATAAATTCTGTTTTTTGCAGATTCTTATACATCTTTATTCAGGAATATGCTGCTGTGGTTCCATGCTCCCTTGGGAATCCAAAGGGTCTTCTGCCTCTAATGCTAACAAATTAATCCATAGAAGTTTTCCTTAAAATGATCAATAGCATCTATCTAAAACCATCAGCAAGCATCATATGTAATGGGGATAAACTAGGATTGAAACAAAGTTGCCCACTATTACCATCACTATTCAATATTGTATTAGAAATGTAAGCTTTAGCAATAAGAGAAGAATGAAAAATTGAAATGAAAAGAATTAGAAATGTAATGAAAAGAATTAGAATATGTAATGAGGAAACAAAATTATTTGATGGTATACTTAGAGAATCCTAATCTACTAGAAACAATTAGCAACTTTAGCAAAGTTGCAGGATAAAAATAAATCCACAGAAATCATCAGCATTTTTAAATATTACCAACAAAGTCCAGCAACAAGAGATACAAAGAGAAATTCCATTTAAAATAATTCTAGATAATATAAAATATTTGGGAGCCTACTTGCCAAGGCAAAGTCAGGAATTATATGAACACAGTTACAAAATATTTTCCACACAAATAAAGTTAGATCTAAACAACTGGTAGAATATCAAGTGTTCTGGGTAGGTTGAGCTAATATAATAAAAATGACAATTCTACCTAAATTAATGTATATTCAGTGCCATACTAATCAAACTGCCAAGAAATTACTTTACAGAGATAGAAAAAATAATAGCAAAGTTCATCTGGAGGAACAAAAGATCAAGAATTTCAAGGGAATTCATGAAAAAATTGCAAATGAAGATGGACTAGCTGTACCATACCTAAAACTATATTATAAAGCAGCAGTTATCAAAAGCATTTAGTACTGGCTAAGAAATAGAGTAATTGATCAATGGAATAGGTTAGGCTCATAAGACACAATAGTCAATGACTATAGTAATCTAGTGTTTGATAAACCCAAAGACCCTAGCTTCTGGGATAACAACTATTTGACAAAAATTGCTGAGGAAATTGGAAATCATATGGCAGAAGCTAGAAATTGTATGGTTGACCAACACCTAATATCATATACCAAGATAAAGTTGAAATAGGTTCATGATTTAGACATGAAGGATGATACTATAAGCAAAATAGGAGGATAAGGGATAGATTACCTCTCAGATCTAAGGAGAATGAAGGAATTTATGGCCAAAGAAAAACTAGAAAACATTTTGGAATACAAAATGAATAATTTTGATTATATTAAATTTTAAAGTTTTTGTACAAACAAAACTTGTGTAGCCAAGATTAGAAGGGGAAGCAGAAAACTGGGGAAAAAATTATATCCATAGATTCTGATAAAAGCCTCATTTCTAAAATATATAGAAAATCGACTTAAATTTATAAGAATACAAGCATTGAATTGAACAAGCAAGCAATTGAAAATTGAAAACAATTTTCAGATGAAGAAATTAAAACCATTCTAGTTATATTAAAAAATGTTCTACATGTATTAGATTACCTGTCATCTAGGGGTGGGGGGTAGAGGGAAGGAGGGGAAAAGCTTGGGAAAAAAGTTTTTGCAAAGGTCAATGTAGAAAAATCACTCATATGTTTTGTAAATAAAAAGCTTTATGAAAAAAAAATAAAAGTGAAAATCATTCAGAAAAAAAAATGCTCTAAATTTCTATCAGAGAAATGCAAATTAGGACAACTGACATATCACTACATACTTCTCAGATTGGCTAAGATGACAAGAAAAAGATAATGATAAATGTTGGAGATATGGGAAAACTAGGATACTAATACATTGTTGGTGGGGTTGTGAATTAATCCAACCATTCTGGAAAGCAATTTGGAGATATACCCAAAGGGCAATCATAGATATAATCAGAGCATATATTCATATGATATCATAGATATAATCAGGGCATATTCATTGATCCAGCAGTCTCTCTACTGGATCTTTATCCCAAAGAGATTATAAAAAAAGGAAAAGGGACTCCATGTGCAAAAATATTTGTAGCAGCCCTTTTTATAGTGGTATACTACTGGAAACTGAGTGGATGCCCATCAGTTGGGGAATGGCTGAATAAGTTACAGTATACAAATATTATGGAGTATTATTGCTATATAAGAAATGATCAGCAAAATGATTTCAGAAAAGCCTGGGGAAACTTACATGAACTGATGTTAAATGAAGTGAATAGAACCAAGAGAACATTGGACACAGCAGTAACAAGATTATGTAATAATCAGTTCTGATGAATTTGATTCTTTTCAACAATGAGGTGATTTAGGCTAATTCCAGTAGATTTGTGATGGAGAAAACCACCCAGAGAGAGCACTGTGGGAACTAAAGGTGGTTCGCAACACAGTATTTCTACCTTTTTTTTATTGTTGCTTGCTTGCTTTTTGTTTTCTTTTTTCTATTTTTTTTGTTTTGTGATCTGATTTTTCTTCTGCAGCACAATAATTGTAGAAATATGTTTAGAAGAATTGCACATGTTTCACCTATATTGGATTACTTACTGTCTAAGGGAGGGGGTAGAGGAAGGGAGGGAGAAAAAATTGGAATATAATGTTTTGCAAGAGTAAATGTTAAAAACTATCTTTGCAGGTATTTTGAAAATAAAAAGCTATTGTTAAAAAAATAATAATCCATAGACATCTAGACTCATTTGGATGTCCTGGAGGACATATTCTGTTCTGTTGTTAAAATCTCTATTGTTTTATCTCTTTATGTTCAGGTTGTTGAGGCTTTTTGTCTCTCCTGAGATTTTTATTGATTTCAGTCTTTTCCCTTTTTATTCCCCTCTTTCTTTCTTTCTGATTCTTTATTAATAGTGGTTTCTCTAGTGATTAAAACTCAAAGGCATCTTAGCCTCTTTCCATACTGGGCATTTCTAATTTCTTCATCCTTAGCTTCTAGTCTAGTAGCTTCTGGGTGGATACATGTGGCCCCAGTTGGATGTTAGATCCTTGGCTTTAGGAAGTACTGGTGGATCCATCCATACTCTGATATTCTGTCCCAGTTCTCTCTGTTGCTCATATTTTTAGCTGAGTGTTGTTAAAGCACAAAGCATGGCAGTAACAACCAGCTTATGTCTTTTTGTTTTCCAGAGCAGAATTAGAGTGGGGTTTTGCTGAACTTGTTGCAACTAGTTGACTTGTGCAACTTTGCCAGAGGAGAATTAGTGGTGGTGAAGAGAAAACTGAAAAAATACTTAGAGGCTGGGAATTAGCCTTCTCTCCTACTGATTCATCAGCTTTGTTTTATTAGGGTTCCTAGTATCCTCAACTTGAGGCAGTTGAAATTTTTTATCTTGTGTGAATGATTCCTATTTTGGAGGGCTTTGAGAGATGAAGAAAACCAGAGAAAATGTCTAGCTCTCCATCATATAACCCAAAAATCTAGAGGTTTGTATCATTAAGGTTAATTTATTAAGTTACCTGGGAAGGTAACAATTGGGTAACACTGGCTCCGATTATTTTTTCTGACTGAAACATCATCAACCTTTTAAACAAAATAAAGAATATATCCTTGAGGGAATAAGAAAAATTTGATGAGATGAATCAAATGATCCAAGGATTCCTAATTGTAGAGTCAGGAAGGTATGATCCAAGGACTCCAGGATAGAGTCACGATGGTATGACAGGTGTTATAGTAAATACTCAAAACCTCTAGATAGAATGCACAGAAAGAACAATTTCCTTGTCCTGCCTATAAAGCATACAGATAAATTCTTCTAATTCTGACCCTGGGAAGCCAGAGAAAGGCCTCAAAACACTGGATACCTAGAGAGTGCAAGTGGAACGAAGATAGCCAATTTTTTCTCCTTGAAAAAAAACTTTCCTAGACGTTCTTGGCCTAAGCACCAGGAAACCAAAAATTTTCTTTTCAGTTATCCTGACAAAAACCAGAGTTTGTAGCCTGTTAAACTTTTTATAGCTTCATTGGTGAAGAACCAGGGAGAATAATAAATGCTAAACACTCAAAGAAAAAAATCCATTTTTATTTTGTTCACCATTTCCTATACTGTAACCTCTTCGTTTTTTAATATGGCGGAAATCAGACAGGAGTCTCTGTAACCTCCTGTAACTTTCCCTCAAGCCAACAACATATGAAGACTCTAGACTGATTTTGAAGTAAAAAAATCCACAATATCTGGAGAACAACACATTTCTAGAAGAAGATACTCTGGAAGAACTTCAAAACAGGTCTGTTTTAATTGGGCAGGGGGGTGGTCTGCTGAACCCAGACTGCAGCACAGGGAGACTGGGGCAGGGAGCTGGAGCAGGGAGCTGGAACAGGAGTCAGAACAGGAGTGGGAGTGTTGTGCTTTTCACATACCTGGGAGTCTTCTGTGGGCCTCTTGGGCCAATCTGTCCTGATTGTGAGCAGGTGGTTTGGAGGATCCGCCTTTTGTGGGAGGTAGATTGTGAACCACTGAACCCCTGATGAGCATCAGACCTAGCTGCCATTACACAGCACCCTAGGGTGATCAATCAGTCAGCAGAATTGCCCAGCACCTGAAATAATCCAGTCAGCAGAATTGCCCAGCACCTGAAATAACTCAATCAGCAGAACTGCTCCAGGGCAAATTAAAGCAGCTGTCCCTCTTTTGCCCTGAACAGACCTCACACCTTTAAAAAAAAATGAATAAAAAAATCAAAAGGAGCTTTCACCATAGACAGATTTTATGGAGAGAAGGAAGAACAGACCTCAAATCCTGAGGCCCCTAAAGGTAAAGCAACTCCAGAAAAAGTCCCAAAGACAGACATAAACTGGACTCCATGCCACAAGGCTTTCTTTGAAGATTGCATAAAGAATCCTAAAAGAGAGTTAGAAGAAACATGGGGAAACGAAATGAGATCACTGCAAAATAAAATAGAAAAAATGGAAAAAGAATGCAATGAACAAAAAATGTAATTGGTCAATTGCAAAAGGAACTAAAAACAGTAACTGAAGAAAATAAGACATTAAAAATTAGAATCGAACAATTGGAAATGAGTGACTCATCAAGACTTCAAGAATCAGTCAAACAAAAACAAAAAAAAATGAAAAGATAGAGAAAAACATGAAACATCTCCTAGGAAAAACAACTGACCTGGAAAATAGATCTAGGAGAGATAATCTAAGGATGATAGGGCTTCCTGAAAGCCACAATGAAAAAAAGAACCTAGACACTATCTTCCAGGAAATCATAAAAGAAAACTGCCCTGATATTTTAGACCCAGAAGGCAAAATACTTATTGAAACAATTCACCAATCACCTCCTGAAAGAAACCCAAAAATTAAATCCCCCAGGAATATTGTGGCTAAATTCCAGAACTGTCATACCAAGGAAAAGATATTACGAGAAGCCAGAAAGAAACATTTTAAATATCAAGGAACCACAATTAGAATCACACAGGACCTAGCAGCTTCAACTTTAAAGAATCGAAGGGCCTGGAATCAGATATTAGGAAGGGCAAAGGAACTTGGATTATAGCCAAGAATAAATTACCCTGCTAGAATGAGCATTATCTTCCAGGGAAGAAGATGGTCATTCAATGATAAAGGAGAATTTCACCTATTTCTAATGAAAAGACCAGAACTGAACAAAATATTTGACCTACAAACACAGAACACAAGAGAAACATAAAAAGGTAACAAGAAAAAAAAAACTCTTGAAAACTATATTTATGTTATGGATACATATAGAATGAGGGTTGATTTTATAATTTTATTATTACATTATGATTATTATGATATGATAATTGTGATTTTATGATTATTATGATATGATAATCTGAAAAAGAAATTAGAGGTAGAAAAGGGATAACACTGGAAGAAGAGGAAAAGGGGGTAAAATAAAGGAAATTACATCACATGTAGAGGCAAAAAAACCTATAATGATTGAGGGGGGGAAAAGGAGGGGAATGAGAATTGTGTTAATCTCCATCTCATCAGATTTGGCTCTGAGGGAATAATAGATGTATTGGGTATCAAAAAGAAACTTGTCCTATCTTATAAGGAAACAGGAAGGAAAGGGGGAAAAGAAAGGGAATAGACTAATAGAAGGGAAAACTGAAGAATTAAGGGAAAGGTGTAAAAAAGGGGGTGGGACTCTAAAGGGGAAAGACTCTGAGGGAAGTGGTAATCAAAAGCAAAATACTAGGGAAGAGGGAAAGGGGATAGGAAAGAGAAAAGCATAAGCTGGGGTAAATAAGATGGCAGGAAATACAGAATTAGTTATTTTAACTGTGAATGTGAATTGAATGAACTCTCCCATAAAGCGGAAGCGGATTACAGACTGGATTAAAAACCAGAATCCAACAATATGTTGTATACAAGAAACACATCTAAAGCATAGAGACACATACAGGGTGAAGGTAAAAGGCTAGAGCAGAATCTATTATGCTTCAGGTGAACAAAAAAAAAGCAGGGGTAGCAATCCTGATCTCAGACCAAGTAAAAGCAAAGATAGACCTAATTAAAAGAGACAAAGAAGGAAATTATATCTTACAAAAGGGTATCATAGACAATGAAGCAATATCAATACTAAACATATATGCACCAAGTGGTATAGCATGGAAATTCCTAGAGGAAAAGTTCAGAGAGATGCAAGAAGAAATAGACAGCAAAACTATAATAGTGAGGGATCTCAACCTCCCTGTCTCAAAACTAGATAAATCAAACCACAAAATAAATAAGAAAGAAGTTAAGGAGGTAAACAAAATGTTAGAAAAGTTAGGTATGATATATCTTTGGAGGAAATTAAATGGAGACAGAAAGGAGTTTACATTTTTCTCAGCAGTCCATGGAACTTATACAAAAATTGACCATGTGTTAGGACACAAAAACCTCAAAATCAAATAGGAAAGCAGAAATAGTAAATGTATTTTTTCAGATCATGACGGAATAAAAATCACATGCAATATAAGGCCAGGAGAAAATAGACCAAAAACCAATTGGAAACTAAATAATTTCATCCTAAAGAATGAATGGGTGAAACAGCAAATTACGGACACAATTACTAATTTCATCCAAGAGAATGACAATAATGAGACAACATACCAAAATTTGTGGTAATAAGGGGAAATTTTATATCTCTAGATGCTTATTTGAATAAAATAGAGAAAGAGAAAGTCAATGAATTGGGCCTGCAACTAAAAAAGCTAGAGAAAGAACAAATTAAAAACCCCTAATCAAGTACCAAACTTGAAATCCTAAAAATAAAAGGGGAGATTAATAAAATTGAAAGTAAAAAAATTATTGAATTAATAAATAAAACTAAAAGTTTTATGAAAAAACCAACAAAATAGATAAACCTGTAATTAATTTGTTTAAAAAAAAGGAAAAAGGAAAATCAAATTGTTAGTCTCAAAAATGAAAAGGGACAACTTTCCACCAATGAAGAGGAAATTAGAGCAATAATCAGGAGTTACTTTGCCCAACTGTATGCCAATAAATTTGATAACCTAAGTGAAATGGAGGAATATCTACAAAAATATAGATTGCCCAGATTAACAGAAGAGGAAATAAATTACTTAAATAGTCCCATTTCAGAAAAAGAAATTGAACGTCATTAATCCACTCCCTAAGAAAAAATCCCCAGGACCCGATGGATTTACATGTGAATTCTACCAAACATTTAAAGAACAATTAACTCCAATATTATATAAAATATTCGAAAAAATAGGGAATGAAGGACTTCTACCAAATTCCTTTTATGACACAGACATGGTACTGATACCTAAACCAGATAAAACAAAAACAGAGAAAGAAAATTATAGACCAATCTCCCTAATGAATATTGATGCAAAAATCTTAAATAAAATATTAGCAGAGATTACAGAAAATCATTCCCAGAATAATACACCATGACCAAGTAGGATTTATACCAGGAATGCAGGGATGGTTCAATATTAGGAAAACTATTAACATAATTGACTATATCAATAACCAAATTAACAAAAAACATATGATAATCTCAATAGATGCAGAAAAAGCATTTGATAAAATCCAACATCCATTCCTATTCAAAACACTAGAGAATATAGGAATTAATGGACTTTTCCTTAAAATAGTCCCTAGCATCTATGTAAAACCATCAGCTAGCATCATATGTAATGGTGATAAACTGGAACCATTCCCAATAAGATCAGGGGTGAAACAAGGTTGCTCACTATCACCATTACTATTTAATATTGTATTAGAAATGCTAGCTCTGGCAATAAGACAAGAAAAGGAGATTAAAGGAATTAGAGTACGTCATGAGGAAACCAAATTATCACTCTTTGCAGATGATATGATGGTCTACTTAGAGAACCCTAGAGAATCAACTAAAAAACTAATAGAATTAATCCACAACTTTAACAAAGTTGCCGGATACAGAATAAATCCACATAAATCATCAGCATTTTTATACATCATCAACCAAATGCAACAGCAAGAGATACAAAGAAAAATTCTATTTAAGATAGGGTTCGATAGTATAAAATATTTGGGAATATATCTGCCAAGGGAAAGTCAGGATCTATATGAGCAAAACTACAAAACACTCTCCACACAAATAAAGTCAGATCTAAACAATTGGAAAAATATCAAGTGCTCTTGGATAGGTCAAGCGAATATAATAAAGATGGCAATACTACCTAAACTAATCTATTTATTTAGTGCTATACCAATCAAACTCCCAAGAAATTATTTACTGACCTAGACAAAATAATAACAAAATTCATCTGGAAAAACAAAAGGTCACGAATTTCAAGGGAATTAATGAAAAAAATGCAAATGAGGGTGGCCTAGCTGTACCAGATCAAAAACTATATTATAAAGCAGTGGTCACCAAAACCATTTGGTACTGGCTAAGAAATAGAGTAGTGGATCAGTGGAATAGGTTAGGTTCACAGGACAAAATACTCAATGACAATAGTAATCTAGTGTTTGATAAACCCAAAGACCCCAGTTTTTGGGATATAAACTCACTATTTGACCAAAACTGCTGGTAAAATTAGAAACTAGTATAGAAGAAACTAGGCATTGACCCACACCTAACACCATATACCAAGATAAGGTCAAAATGGATTCATGATCTAGGCATAAAGAATGATATTATAAACAAATTAGAACAATGTAGGATGGTTCACCTCTCAGACCTGTGGAGGGGGAAGGAATTTGTGACCAAAGAAGAACTAGAGATCATTATTAATCACAAAATAGATAAGTTTGACTATATCAAGTTAAAAAGTTTTTGTACAAACAAAATGAATGCAGACAAGTTTAGCAGGGTAGCAATAAACTGGGAAAATATTTTTACATTCAAAGGTTCTGATAAAGGCCTCATTTCTAAAATATTAGTGACTCAATATATAAAAATTCAAGCCATTCTCCAATTGATAAATGGTCAAAAGATATGAACAGACAATTTTTAGATGAAGAAATTGAAACTATTTCTAGTCATATGAAAAGGTGCTCCAAATCACTATTGATCAGAGAAATTCAAATTAAGACAACTCTGAGATACCACTACACCCCTGTCAGATTGGCTAAGATGACAGGAAATGATAATGATAAATGTTGGAGGAGATGTGGGAAAATTGGGACACTGATACATTGTTGGTGGAACTGTGAACGGATCCAACCATTCTGGAGAGTAATTTGGAGCTATGCTCAAAAAGTTATCAAACTGTGCATACCATTTGACCCAGCATTGTTTCTACTGGGCCTATATCCCAAAGAGATTTTAAAGGAGGGAAAGAGCCCCGCATGTGCAAAAATGTTTGTGGCAGCCCTTTTTGTAGTGGCTAGAAACTGGAAACTGAAAGGATGCCCATCAATTGGAGAATGGCTGAATAAATTATGGAATATGAATGTCATGGAATATTATTGTTCGGTAAGAAAAGGCCAGCAGGATGATTTCAGAGAGGCCTGGAGAGACTTGCATGAGCTGATGCTGAGTGAAATCAGCTGAACCAGGAGAACATTATACACGTCAATAAGACTATATCATGATCAATTCTGATGGACAAGGTTCTCTTCAACAATGATGTGATTCAAACCAGTTCCTATTGTTCAGTGATGAAGATAGTCATGTACACCCAGAGAGAGGCCTGAGGGAACTGAATGTGAACCACAACACGGGATTTTTTAACGCTTTCTGTGAATATTTCCATGCATTTTGTTTTCCTTCTTAGGTTTTTTTTTTCTCTTTCTAGATCTGGTTTTTCTTGTGCAGTAAGATAACTGTATAGATACGTATACATATATTGGATTTGTCATATAATTTATCATATTTAGCATGTATTAGATTACCTGTCATCTAGGGGTGGGGGTGGGGGGAAGGAGGGGAAAAGCTTGGAACAAAAAAAAAGTTTTGCAAAGGTCAATGTAGAAAAATCACTCATGTTTTGTAAATAAAAAGCTTTTAATAAAAAAATGTAAAAAAATACACCTTGTAAGTCCATCTGCTGAGACTTTATAATTATTCAGCTATCTGTTGATTAACTCAGGAAGCCAAGAGCAATAAGAAATGAATACCCACAACAAGTTGTCAACATTAATTCTGGGATTTAAAATGCTTGCTTAATACACAGTATAAATAGGGAAAGTAATCTTCATTTACTGTTGGGAATCTCTGACAGGAAGCAATATCGAGATATTTAGATAAAGATTTAAAATGTTCTTTTGGGAAAGCAAAAATATTCTACTTAAGGCTTACTGGACCACAAATGAGAAGGAAGAAGCATATTGTAGTCCAATCACTGAACTTTGAGACAAGGCACTTGGATCTGAGTCTCATCTTTGAAGTTTACTGGCTATATAATTCGGGGCAATACTCCTTGCCTATCTTGGCAGAATATTTGATACTGCAGGACATAACAGCAGAACATAGAGCATTCAGAAACCTTTCACTAAATGCCAAATTTTTTACAACTTCCACATTCAGTTACATGACCCCATTGGGGTGGTGACCCAAAGTTTAAGAAGCTTTGACATAAGCATTTAAACTCAACATGTCCTAAGGTGAACTCACTAACTTTCATCTTCCAGCTTACCTTCTTTTTTAATTTTTATGCTACCTGTCAAGGACCCCACTACCCTCTCAGCCTCCTACACTAACAACTTAACTATCATCCTTGACTCCTCATTCTTGCTCCCCTGACTCCTCATATCCAATCACTATCAAAGTACTGTCAATTCTACCTTCGAAATTTCATATTATAGGTACCCTTTTCTCCTGACATTGCCACCACTCTGATGCTGACCATCATCACCTTATGCTTGGACTATTGTAGTAATTTGCTGGTTGGTCTCTTTTTTCAAGCCTCTTCCTGCTTTATCTCATTCTCACTTAGCTGTAAAAGGCACAAAGCAAGGGGTAATATACTGCCACTGAAAATTGTCTCTTGTCCTAAGCCATAGGATATTTCAAAGACTAGAAGATGTTTATACTATTTTTATAACTGAAATGAATACACGACTGATTCTTCCCCCCATCCTTTTTTATAGACCCAGTACAAAGACCACTGGATTGGAGCAGCTTGGAAGTTCAGTGGATAAAGTAATCAGCTCTAGAATCAGAAGTCCCCTAATTCAAATCCAGCCTCAAATACTTACTAACTAGCAGTGTGAGTTTAGGTAAGTCATGTAATTTCATTTGCCTCAGTTTCTTTATCTGTAAAATAAACTGGAGAAGGAAATGGCAAAGCACTATAATATTTTTGCCAAGAAAACCTCTCATGAAGACTTGGTCAGGACTGAAAATTGATTGAATATGCTTTTTTGTGTATTTCTGATTAGAATGAGAATACTAGTGTCCTTAGCTGTTGCGTGGAAAGCCATTAAAGAACATATAGTAGTTTTTTATGAACTATAATCTTTGCTTACAACTGGCTGCTTTAGAGTCTTACTTCAAATTGAGAGCTATATTTCCTAAGAACACTAACTAGTTGCTTCTGAAGCATAGGTCTTTAATGAATGGACTCTTTCTGGCAGAAGCCATTTATCGGCAACAGTCACATGTTGGATAATAAATATTGGACTTGCCATCTGGGAGATTAGCACTTGAGGAAATGCACAGCAGCTTTTTTGAAAATTTAAAAAACATAGGAGACGGAACTGGTGGGAAGAACTAAGAAGTAACTTTAATCCCACTGGGATAAATTAAGAAACAAACAACAAAGCAGAAGACAAAGAGACAAGTACTAGTTGATAATTCCTTAAAATTAGATATTTAAGTGTTTTACCTACATTGAAATCCTATATATATATATGTCAATTATTATTGCAAAAAACCTTTAGAATGACAACCATAATGGGTTATTGTGAGGACACTGACCATTGTTCATTTCCTCAGAAGTGATAAAAAGGAGGATTATGGATTAAATTATATCAACAGAGAATATAGAGAAATGTTAACAGTGGGGCTTCCCAGAAGTTAGTGCATGCTTAACATTTTTATAATCATCTGTAAGAGTACACAGTGAAATCTCCAACTCTATATGAAATACTAAGCTTCTCTAATGCAAGTCTCATGGAAATAAATGAAAAGCAAGATCCCACAAGTCTGAATGAATTACTAGGAATATAGTAAAGTTTAAAATGGGAAAGTATAAAGTAGTAGATTTAGAGAATATTAATTCAAATGATATATGTAAAATGAGCTCTTGTTTATGACTCAAAAGATGAAGCATTTTGATTTAGTAGAAAGAATACTTAAGTCAACAAACATTTATTAAACTCCTATTATGTATCAGGTGCTGTGCTCAGTATTCAGGTTGGAAAGAAAGACAAAAACACAGTCCTCTGCCCTGAAAGTTAATGAGGGATGCTACATATAAACAACTAGGTACCTATGAGAGATATATCCAGAATGGTTGGAAGGCAACTTGGGAGAAAAAGGCATTATGAAGGGGATCTGAAAAGGTTTCCTGTAGTAGGTAGGATGTGAGGTGAGGTTTGAAGGAAGTCAGAAAAATTGAGAGGCTGGAATGAAGAGGTTGCCAGGCAAGGCAGACAACCAATCCAATCTAAAGATATTGAGACAAAAGATGGAGTGCCATGTTAGAAGAATCACAAGTAGACTAGTGTTGTAGAGCTTTATGAATTTCAATTTCCTCCTACAGTAAAGGGTGCACTGCAGTAAATTTCATACTGAGGGTAGAAGGTAAAGAGAGTTGTGATATACTTAGACCCTTACTTTGTCAGCTAAATGGAAGAGAGATTGCAGAAAGTTTGGGTACCACTCAGAAGACTGCTGCAATAGTTGAGGAATGAGGTGAGGGTATGCACTAGGCTCATGGCTGTGTGAGTCAAGAGAACATATACAAGATATATTGTGAAAATAGAAGCAATAAGATTTGTCAGTGAATTGGAAATGTGAAGAGTTGAAAATGACATCTAGGTTGTAAACTTGGCTGACTGGATGGATGGCAGTGCCCTCAGCAATAACATGGAAAATCAAAAGGAAAAAGTTTTGAAGGGATAAAGATACATTTTTGGATATGTTGACCTTGAAATGTCTGTGGGACACCTAGTTCAAAATATCTAAAAGGCAACTGGTGAACCTGGACTGGAGCTTAGAAGAGAAACTGAAGTTAGATATTTAGATATAGGAATCATCTGCATAGAGTTGTAATTGAGCAAGGGAGCTCATGAGATTTCCAAGTGAGATAATATAAAGATAGAGCTGTGGGGTATGTCTATGGTTAGAAGGAATGATGTAGATGAAGATATTATTTTAAAAAAAAGACTGGGAAGAATTGAGAAAAGAGCATTAGAAATAGCAATAAAAAGATCTTTTATAATTTTGGAGAGAGATTTTTTCAATCAAAAGTGTGTTTAGAAGCTAACCTGTAGAAAGTTTAGAAGAAAGTGAAAGGATATGAAGTGATACCAAAGAGAAAAATTTTGGTCATAAAAAGATTGATAGAGAATGTGGGATGATAGCTAGCAAGAGGTATTGATCAAGGGTTTATGTAAAGAGATTGACTTTGTAAGAAGAAGGGTGGCTTTCATCAGAGATTGGAGTGAAGGATGAGTTAGTGAAGGATGATGAATGAGATGAGATGAAGAAAAAGGAATGGAGAGATCTGGTAAATGACTCAGTGAGGTATAAGATGAGGTTCTCAGTAATGAGAGGGCATCAAAGAGGAGTGCTGTGGAAGAATGAGGAGAGATAGGGAGATTTGGAGTATCTCATGTAAAATCATGATAATAAATAAGAAAGAGAAGAATACAACATTTGCCTTGCTGTGGTGAGGACCCAGTTGAAATCAGAAAATAAGTCTGTAGTGGACTCAACTCTTATGGTTTTGTGATTTCCTTTGAGTTCTATTCAGTATCACTTCAGTCAGTCAATAAATATTTGTTAAATGCCTACTATGAGTAAGGCACTGTGTTGAGTACTGGACATACAAAAAAAGCAAAAGACAGTTCCTGCTCTCAAGGATTTTAATTGGAGAATACAACATGAAAACAACACGTACAAGCAGGAGTGAAGGAAGTGAATCATAGGTTGGAGCTTGTTAAAGTTTGATCAGGCATGAGACAAAGGGAAAGGAGATTCAATAGTGGAAGGTAGTATAGAATTGAATTGGTTCACCATAGGGTCAAGAGAGGAACTTTTCAAGGAGAATAGTCAGGAAAAGAACAGAGAGGTAAAGGGAAGAAGTCACAGGATAAAAAAAAAATAGGGTTAGAGATCATAAGGCTTAGGGAGAGCTGGAATGATAAATTTGATTAAAGAAATTTTGGAGTTCATAAAAGAGTGGAACATTTGTGAGTTCTGACAAAAACAAATATATGACCATCTATGTGTTTAGCTAAGGTGGTGTAAAGGATAGATCATGGAAATTGAGTAAATTGAAGAACTGGAATTCCTTCCCCATCTTTAGGTGTTGTTTTCCTCTCTTAGAATGTAATTTTAAAGGGTTTTAGAAAAATCTCTTTGGTCAGTGATTTATTCATTGTCAGAGTGAGGAATAGAATTAGGTCTTTCTGATTCTAAGCCAGCACTCTACACATTATGCCATATTTCTTTTTACGTTTCATTTCATGAGAAAATGTCTTTATTTGATATTTGTCCTGTAGTTTCCTATTTGTTTTCTATGTTAGTCCATGCTTTTGTTATTATTCTTGGGCCATAAGCTCCTAGAAGGTAAGAATCCTGGCAGCTTAAGTTGCTTTGTATGGTACTTAGCACAACAAAAAACACCTACAAGCTTCACTGATTTTTAAAATGATGTTTATGAACAACAAATGTGAGAAGTCGTACCACCAAAAAAAAAAAAAAAACCCAAGCCAAATAGGGTCCAGACTCTTTTGACTTTTTTTTTTTAATTTAGAAGTAAAATTGAACATTAAGATTTGCCAACTCAGTGAAGACTTTAATCCTTATTTATACCCAAGTCAGGTACATAGCCATTCACTGGCTGCTACTAAAAATATAAACAGCCAGGACGGTATTTCAGATAGGATTTCCACATTTATGATTCAAAAACAGGGACAAAGTCACCTCTTGTATATCTGAAGCTTTGAGAACGAGAGTCTCTTAATAAACCTCTCTCTGGAAAGAAATCTTCCTACTATACTTTATATTGAGTTCAGACTATCTACTCATAGGGACCTTTGATAAATATCTGGTATGTATACATGTACTTCTTCAAAACTATTTAGTCAGATTTGACAAAGATAAATGTATATGCTCTCTTTTCCAAACTTTTAGCTTAATTGTGACCTACAACTAGTTAAGAATAATCACTGAGTCAAACTATTATTTCAAATGATGTTTTTATTTAATTTATTATTATATTTATATTTATGCATTATATTTTTATTTACTTAATTAAAAGCTTTTAAGGTTCTGCCAAAATTTCTGGTTTGTATTGAATTAGACTAGTGAGGCTAATAGGAAAAATCTGAGATAGCTCTGCTGAGTGACATTTGAGGCTGCAGCAGAAAGTGTTGTACCTGGAGTCAGGGACACCTAATTTCAAATTTGATCTCAGACACTTAGTAACTATGTGATCCTGGGTCAGTCAGTCAGACCTGTCTGTCTGTTTCCTCAACTACATAACAGCACATATCTCCCATAATTTGAAAATTAAATGACATAATATTTACAAAAGGCCTGACATATAGTAGACACTTAATAAATCCTCATTTCCTTCCTTCCTTAATAGTTCTCACATGAACTTTTCGGTAGGGCCACAATTTCTTGAAGCAAGAATAAAACTCTTCTTTAGATAACCTGCATTTGTAGATGGAAATTTTACTTTGTCAAAGGAGTAGCATTTCTACCTTTTCTCTTTTTTTTAATCCCAAAGTAATTGCATAAGAACAACAAGAGACAGGACAAGTTCAATTTTATCCATTTTAATTGTAAAAATTAGAGAGAACTTTACAAAGTCTTTTTATACATAATCTCACTAAATCATCACAATAATTCCATAAGGGAGAGAATGATTACTTTCATCATCCCTATTTTATTGATGATACAACTGAGACTCAGAGCAATATGGTAAAATGGGAAGAATACTGGATTTTGAGCTAGAGGACTTGAATTCAAGTCCTGCTTACTTGCATATGACCTTAAACAATTTGTCTCACATTTCAGATGAATCCTTACTAAGTCTCTGTTTATAACCTTAGAGAGATTGAAGTCAGTTGAAAAAACTTGGGAGTCCCAGCCTTGTCACTTATTACTTTGAAAGTATGGGCAAATCACTTTTTACCTATCAGGGCCTCAGTTTTCTCACCTGCAAAGTGAATGAGTTGGGCTACATGGCTTTTTGATCCCTTCTAGTCTCCTGACCCAAACTCAAGTCTTCCAGATCTGATATTTGTTCTACTATCTTCACAGCTGCCTTTCCAAAGTGTTAAGTAAAATAAATTCCAATGTATCAAGAGACCATGCCTTTTATAATACTACTTTGTTTTTAGATCTTTTATGATTTACACAACACTGATCACATACATTAATCCCATTCCATTCTTTGAAGTACCTAATGTGACTACATTTATCCCTCAAAGTAGTTAATGCAAGAAAAAAAATGTTATTCCCATATATTAAAAAAGGGAAATTGAGGCTTAACAGTGTTCACACAACTATAAGTGGTATTGCTGACAGTGGAACCCAAGTTTCCAGGCTAAAATTCTAGTGTTTTTACCATCCTTTCACAGTTGAGGAAACAGTCATTAATATCAACTTTGAAAAGTACAAATGACATGAATTGTCAAAACCAAACTCCCCAAATCCTAGAAGGATTTATTTTACTCTTCCCTTCCCTCCACTGCTCCTCCCCATCCTTCTTCTCCCTTCTCTTCCTCCTCCTCCTTGATTCATCAGTATATACAGCTATATTTGGAAGGAAGAACAATATAACAGCAAACCTTGTCGCCTAAACTGACAGCTTTAAGGAGTAAAAAGTCTATAACACCCTATTCTGATTTGCTCAGCATGCAACTTTTCTGGCTATGTCTTGGCAGCATTTTTTTCAAAGGTACAGAGATCAGTTAACATACCATTCTGTGAATTAATGTTTATATATGTATGTTTGGGGGGGGGAGGGAAGAGGGAAGTGGTACTCCACAAATTCTTTTTATTCCTTCCCCAATTTATCCTTAATGGACCAGGTATTTGTTAAAAGGAGGAAAAAAAAAAAACTATGGAAAGGAGTAATTTCCTCTGCATTCACTCCCCTGAGTTTATCTCTCTTCAGGAAAGATAAACACACATAAGAGAGAGAGAGAGAGGGACAGACAGACTCTAGAGAGGGAAACAAAGAGAGGCAGAGACAGACAGAGACAGAGAGACAGACACAGAGAAGAAGAGAGGGAGGGAGGGAAGGAGGGAGTGGAAAGGACCAACCTTTAACAGCATCTGTTTTCTGTAGCTGGCCAGCTGACTACAATGCAATATCTTCTGATAATAAGGTAGACACTTAAGACAATTACATATATAACTGCCACTAAGGAAGATTATTTGGCTTTGAGACAACCATAACTTTACATCCCAAACCATTCAAAGGATTCATATTGTATTTCTCCATGGCAATTATTTTAGTTTTCCAGCCCCACTTCTCTTTGGTAGGATAAACATCCCATTTCTTGGGGTACTTTTATGCTGCTGAAACTTTTTGGAGCCACCCCTCTTCCTTTCGGCCTTCTGGGCACCTTTCCCAACATCTTTCTGGCTTGGTTTAAATAAAGTGTCTTCGGCCCACCTACATCCGTCAAAGTAAGAGTTGTCTGCAGATGATCTCATTTTCCCTGGAGACTCTCCGAATCTAGAAGTAGTAGGAATTGGGAAGTAAGGCTCCATCCCCCCGAGGATCTGTGGGCCAAATTCAGTTTTGTTAATTATATTCTGCCTCCTCTTTTTCCCCCCTCTGTTTCCATGTCGCTCGGGTTTTTCTTTTTTCCCTTCGCCAGGGGTCTTGCGGGTTGACTGGGCAGCTTTAAAATAGAAGCCCCCCACCTTGAAGTTATTGCACTGGGTGGGAAGGTAAGGGGGGAGCGACGCACAGAACCGGCGGATGCGTCTGGACGAATTCTCCGGATCTCTAAAGCCCAAGTTTCGAGATGGGGCCCTCCTGCTGGGAGGAGGGACCGATGGGCACCTGCACAACCAAAGCTGTCGGGGTTCCTTTAGTCTGCACTTTAGAAAACGGGGTGGCACCGGTACGCTCGACTCTGCGCCCGTTGTTTGTGCCCAGCAACGCCTAGGAGAAACTACCCGGGTCCAAAGGCAGCCATCGCCCACTCTCCCATCTTTGGACTTTTTTTTACCTGAAGGATGCCGCGCTCTGTACCTGGCCCAGCGCCATGGCTCTACTTCCTCCAATGGTAGCGGGGAAGGTGGAGGTGTGGCCGGGGAACTAGTAGGCAATTCTTGGAGACTAGGCTGTTTGGTATTGGTGCCATGAGACACTTTCTTTTTTCGTTCTTCGGGCGCCAGCTGCAGTTGTCGCCTCGATACTTGCACTAAGGATAGTCTTGGGGGAAGAGGCATTAGGCAAAGCGGAGCGGGGCTCGGACTCTGGCCAACACAGGTTGCTGAGTGAGTGATGCTTAGGCTGAACTCTCAGGGATTGGACGAGTGGAAACTTCTCATCTTTTGCCAGACAGTCGGAGAGGGGGCCAGTGGAAGAAGGAGCGGACTTAGTAGCTCCCCAATATCCTTTTCTCAAGAGAGACGATGCCGAATCTGAAGTCTGTTTGCTTCTCCAGTGATCAGCTTCGAGATACTGAGGGGGAAGGGGAGAGAGACTAAAAGAAAATCCACCCCTAGGGCTTAGCTTCTCAAGAGTTGTGTGCAAATATAACCTGAGCTAAGGGGATAGAGACTAGGCTCCCAGAGTTTTTAAATCCTTCACTAGCCTTGGCGATTGGCGTGAATCCCCCAGTCTGGGCTAGTAAACATCACAGTCTCGAATAAAACCTGGGACTTACAGTTTCCTTCAAATCCAGGAAAGCGAGTCTTCTCTTAAGTATTCAGAAAGTTACTCATTCGGGGACTTTTTTTTTTTTTTTACCGTTTCTTTAAGATCAAAAGAAAATGAAAATTTTAAACATATATTCGTACTGCCTCTGCCAGAGAAAAAGACCTCTTCAAGTGGAAAGAGACTTTTAGCCCAAGTGGAAAGTGCAGTCCGTTGACAATTCAGTCCAAGAACGGGTTAACTGCATCCTACTGGTTCAGTTTACATGTAAATAGAGAGCAGCTGCTCCTCTCCAGCTCCGGCAGGCTCTTTTAAGTTTTTGATTGGCTGCCAATGACATCACCGCCCGTGTTATAACATAGAGGACCCGAAGCAGCGTCGGATAAACCCTCCTTAAAGAGACAGGGCCACGCCCCCGACTCCGCCCTCTATCGACAGCCATTGGCTGCAGGCTGCTGTGAGGTGGCAGTTGGGTTTCACCTAGATCCTATTGGCCCAGTCACTCATCCGTCTGCGCTTGGCCCGCCTCCTACGAACCTTACATTTACAGTGTAGCAAAAGAGAAAGTAACTATGTTGCAGCTGGAGATCAATGAAGCTAAGTGAATGAGGGTTTGATGTACAAATCGATAGCTAAGGCGAAGCGCCAAATGGTGGAGGGATATACTTATTTATGAAGTAAGTGGAAGTCGCCGCCTACTCGCCTAGGAGGAGAGGAGGAGTGGAGGTGTGGGATAGAGATGTGTTTGTGTGTGTGCGCGATGCGAGACTCTCCTTTTTGGGGGGAAAACAAGGTAAGGTTAGAGGGCTTTAGGCTAGTGGCTACGCTACTCTGTGCGCTTCCACTCTCTGCGGTCCACTTGGGCTGGGAGAAGAAATCCGAGGTTTGTTGAGGGCTTTGCGGCAGTTCTAAGCGTCTGAGGCGCGCGGGTTCCTCTCTGTGTGAGTGATTGGGAGGTGCAGGGACAGTAGTGATGTTGAGTAGAGGGGAAGGCGCTGTTTAAAAAAAATCATCTAATCTCTTCTTTTCCATTCTAGTCCCTCTCTGGCCGCGGCTGGAGTGGGGTGGGATGAGGAAGCTTCCCGTACATCTTGAGTAAATTTGGAGTGCTAGATTTCATGGTTTCATGGAAAATAGAAATACGACCCTCTGCTGCAGAGATGCAGATATCTTTGATATACTATGTGCGTGTGTGAGATGCCCCATGCATCCACGCACTATATGTGAATGTAGGGAGTAGGAGTGTGTGTGTGTGTGTGTGTGTGTGTGTATGTGTATGTATACGTACACACATTTATTCTCTCTGGAAAGGAAGTCTATTGATACCTGGACAATCCTGTCAGGTAATACAACACTTTTATGTTTCCTGATGACATGAAACAGTTCTATTGCATTCTCAAATAGTACTCATTTTTCAAATATACCATAGGAGAGTAGGGGGAGTGTGAATCCTTTGCTGACATCTAAAGGTGGGTAAGGGAAATCTTAATTAAAGTCTATATAAGATATGGTCCGTGGTGTCTGTATATATACATATATCTATATAAATATGGATATATACATACATTGATTTGTCACTGTGACATTTCATTTTTCTTTATGAGAATTCTGATAATTGTATATAAAATGACATTTCTCCCCTATAAACAGGATTTAAAGTTCGTTGTGGTGAGCCATTCCTATTCAGGGTTCGGTTTCTTTTTCCATGTGTGTTCCTTAATAAGGGGGAAGGGGAATCAGTCTGCCTGGGTTGTACAGGGCTGATGTTCCATCCTACAGGAAGGACCCTGAGTTTTCACAGATACACTACTGTGTGTCTTCAAAGCAGAGCCAATTTTACTAGCACATAACTGCTATATAAAAAACATTTTTCAAAATAAGGAAATCTTTTTAGATCTTTCGATGATTTAAAGTTCAAAAAATATGAATAGTTGGTGATAGGATATAATATTTACCACTGAGGCTTGCTACATTCTGGTCTACTGCTGACTTTACAGAGGCATCTGCTTTGTGTAGGGGATTTGGGGTACAGGACACCAGGCAGGAAAGAAGAGAAGGAATTGAAGAAGGAACCCAGGAGAATTAGGGATTGATGGATCCATTAGGGTTAGGATTTCCAGGCCTGACTTTGGGGCGTTGTTTTACTACCACACTTGTCTAGTGGTGATGAAAAGTAGATAATTCAGATTAATGTCCAGACTAGTAATAGAAAGAAACATATTACTGTAGTATTATTCTTTTTCAGGGTAGGTAGTACACATGACAGTTTTGGATGTATTGAGTATACATGTTAGTAACAGGGCTTCTCTTAAGAGGCTTCTTTCATTTTGACTTGACAAAAGTTGACAATCCTTATTCAGATCTGTCTAGCAGTGTGTTTGTGTGATCTGTGCCAGTGATTTTGATCATTTTTTCTTTTCCTTTGCAGTGAGCAAAGGAAATAAGAGCCTGTATTAATAGACAGTTATATTTCTCAGACAGTTCAAGTTTACTTCTGCCTCTCAAGGGAGGGCAGGGATTAAATAACCCTATGAGATTCCATGTAGCCCTCTGATTTGGTGATTCTTGGTGCTTTTTAAATTCCTACTCTTAGATTCAATTTTTTTTAATTTAATTTTTGATATCCTGAATCCTAAAAGACAAAATTTACTTCTACTTGCATGGGTTATATACTTGCCCTTAAGTGTGGGGTGTCAGAGTAGATTTGGACCAATTTGGTTTGCATCCTCTTTGCATACATGTGAAGGAGCTGGATTTTTTTGGAACTTGCATGGTTAAAGACATTTAGGGTGACTTTGCCCAGAAGGGATATAATGGCAAGTCCCCTTTCTCAGACTGAGGCATAACATGCAACAGCCTGCATTTGTGATCTCTTTTGTATCATGTGACTTTTCTTTTTTTCCCCCCCTTCTTTACAGACTATCTTAAAGAGTTCTTCTTGAATTGCCAGTTTTCAGCCTCCTCATGCCTCCATCTCCTTTAGACGACAGGGTACTAGTGGCACTCTCTAGGCCAGTCCGACCTCAGGATCTCAACCTTTGTTTAGACTCTAGCTACCTTGAATCTGCCTCTTCTCTCAGTGATAACCACGTAGCTGTGATCGCCACCACCGTTGTGACTCTCAAGGCTGCGAATCTGACGTATATGCCCTCATCCACCTGCTCTGCCCGCTCCCTGAATTGTGGATGCAGCAGTGCCAGCTGCTGCACTGTGGCAACTTACGACAAGGACAATCAGGCCCCGACCCAAGCCATCGCTGCCGGCACTTCAACCAACATAGGCACCTCCACTGTCTGTCCTGCCAACCAGATGGTCAACAACAATGAAAATCTTGGCTCTTTAAGTCCGTCGGGTGGAGTGAGCAGCCCCATGTTGGGTACCCCCAAGCCACTAGCCAGCATCAAAATAATCTACCCCAACGACTTGGCAAAGAAGATGACCAAATGTAGCAAAAGTCACCAACAGAGCCAGGGTCCTGTCATCATTGACTGCAGACCATTCATGGAATACAATAAGAGCCACATCCAAGGGGCTGTCCATATTAACTGTTCTGATAAAATCAGCAGGAGGAGATTACAGCAAGGCAAGATCACAGTCTTGGACTTGATCTCCTGTAGGGAAGGCAAGGACTCTTTCAAGAGGATCTTTTCCAAAGAAATCATAGTTTATGATGAGAATACCAATGAACCCAGCCGGGTGATGCCTTCCCAACCACTTCACATAGTCCTAGAATCACTGAAGAGAGAAGGCAAAGAGCCTCTGGTTTTGAAAGGTACTTGATCTTTTCCCCACCTTTCACCCTTAACCCATTCCTTTGGGTTTCTTCTGTGTTTTTCCTTTTGTATTGTTTTTTTTTTCCTTTTGGATTTAACACCAATTCTATCCCTCTTCACAAAAACACTCCCAAACTTTTCTATCTTTTTACCTTCCTTTTTCCAAGAGTGCTAAATTGAAATCCAGGGGCCTTGAGTTCTGGTCCCACCTCTCCAACTGGCTACTTGTGTGATTCAAAGAGGAGAGTTGCTCAGCTTCTCTCTGGGATTCTGTTTCTGTAGCTACAAAACTGGTAAAATAATGATTATCCTGTTTGCTTTGTTAAAGTGGTTGTGAGGATAAAATGGACAAGTGTATGTGAGAGCACTTACAAACTAGGAAGTGAAATCCTGTTGTAAGGTGCAGGGAGTGGTGGTGGTATTATTATGAGAATCTTCACATTGTTTCTTACCTGTTATTGGAGCTGGAGGAAAAGGGAATTAACAACAACAACAACAAAACAATGTCAAGTTTTGAAACATATTTCTGTCTGAAGGATGGCTCTCTCTCCCAAATTTCCCCACTTCACAATGTTTTACCTGCGTTGGAGAGAATGGTTTAAGCATAAGACAGCTTTTTAGCTTTTCCCTACATGTCATTGTGGTCTGGAAAATCTCCTTTACAAATAATTTATTAAAATATACCCATATCTATACTCAAACAGATAAGTCCTTTTATAATAAGGTGGTTCTGTTTCATCTTAGTTCTTTCCTAGATGTGGAAAAGTAGGTTGTCTTTCCATAGCACTCTTAGTTCATCAGTACTGGAAAGGCAAGCAGCTTGAGAGAACTAGAGCTGTTTACAGAATGGACACTATGTCCCCACAAGGATTATTCCAATATCCCATCATACTTTGCTTTAGATGACTTTGAGGGAGCAGCTCTAGTCTTTCTATTGCCCCTAACACTGTCAAATATTCTCCCAGTTGCTTTTGTTACCAATTCAGTACTTGGATGATGCTTAAATTGTTTAATCTCCTTTTTATCACTCTGTGTCCTTGTTGCAATCTATAGCATTCTTCTTCCAACTTGCCCATAGAGGCAAAGATGTATGTTCTTGTTCCACTTCAGTTGTATATTGATAGACTTTAGAAATCTGACCTTTAATCAGCCTCTAGAAATAGGTTGACCAAAGGTGGTGAGTCTTTTCATTGGGTGATCTGCTTATACAAATTACCAGCACTCATTTTGCTAGAACAAATTGGGTCTTTTTTGCATGTATAGTTTATGTAGCTTCTCATTTAATATTCTCTTCAATTTTTCTCCTACCCTCATATAACGTCTATTAATTGGGGGAAATAAAGTTCTTTCTTTTTTCCCAGTATTCCCCTCCTCACTCCACCCCACCCTCACTCAACCCCTAGTTTACTCTCATTGCATGTAGTCAGTCACCTGAAAAGTCTGATTCTTAGATCTTGTAGGCTATAATGATGGGAAATCATGGAAGAGATATTTTTCAGAGTTCTGCTGTGAGACTAAAATGGATTCTTTTCTGTCATGGACTATAAATCTGTTAATTTTTTGTCTTATAACATGTTTTATATATACATATACATATATGTGTATTTGTATGTATATATAAGGCATGTATGTATGTATATGTATACACACATATATACAAACATGTATATGTCTATATGGATAGACATAGAGATAGATAGATAGATTTATGTAGGGATAAAAGAGTAGAGGAACTTCTTCAAATGCTTCCTCTGCAACTTTTTGGTCTTTGGGGAAGGGAAGAGAAGAGGAAACAACAGAATCATCATTTTGCCTAATGATCTTCTCTTTTTTCCTTCTATAGGCTAGCCTCTTAAGCAGGTCTGTTTGGGGATTCTTAACCGAGAAAGGGAATAAATGAAATAAATTCTGATTAACCCCTAGAACTGAGTCACGGTGATAATTAGGAAGAGTTGTAGAAACAGTCCTCTGGATTACAGTGAGCTGTGGTTGGCTATGGAGTGAATTATAAATCATGGGGCAATGAGTCCTCCTAGTGCAGCCCAGGGCCTACCCCTTATGTCTTATTGTCTATCTATGCTTCTAAGACTGGGCAGCCTGGCCTTGTTCCTCAGTGATGAGATAGTGAGCTTTCCTCAGTGGGGCGGGACCCATTGCTGACTTCACCACTGGGCGCCCTGGTTGGGTCCTGCTCGGGGCCAGACATTTTCAGGTTGGCGAGAAGCAGGAAGGTCCGGCTTAGAAGACGTTCAGCGGTAGAGGTTGGCTTATATGTGGTTTTTTCTTTAGATATTCTGTGGACTTGGGTTAAATCTGTAACACAATGGGGGAAGGGATATTAGGAGCATTTTGTCTTACTTTTTGAGATAGAACATAAGGAAGATTATTTCTTTCATGAACCTGATCTGAAATTGGGTTTATAATAAGACTGTGATCAAGGGAAATAATTCATTTTTAGAATATTCATAGTTCTTTGAGGGTACATGGAATGGATAAGAAATGGATTTCTCTAAGTATCCTTGACACCTAGGAGAAGGTGGAAATTTCTTAAGAGTCAGCAACTTTACCTTGAGGTTTTCCTAAAGTGTCCTTGCTTGGGGTCAAGTAGGTTGATTTGCCATTGCTGTTCTACAGGGTTTGGATTTAAGAAATCCAGCTCTAATGGTCTAGAATTTTATTTTGTAGAGTAGTAGCGGTGCCATTTTGGAGTTGGAGTCAGTAATTTTTCTTTTTTTTGGGGGGGGGGGCAGAGTAGCTTGGGGGTGGAGTTGAAGTCATGAAGTTAAGCATAGGGAAGGAGTTAGATGGGTTAAAATATACCATATGGTAGAATCTCTAAATCTTCTTTTATTTATTTTGAGAAATTTCTTTTGCTCCCTGTAATCCAGTTTAATTTATGGCTGGCCCATCTGATCCTCAGTTTTATGTTTGTAAACACTGGTTGCTACCCTCACTGTCCAAGTTTTATGTCCCCCTGTTTCAGCGCCATGTTCTCCATTTTTGGTGCTGCCTGTCAAGTCAGAAGCTACTCTGTTACCATTTTAGTAAGGCAGTGTCAGGTTAGGAAGAAACTGATCAGAGATGGTGGAGCCCGTGGGATTAGGTTACTGTTCTAATTTACAATCCCATCCGTTAGTGACCTAAGACTGAAATTGTGTCTGATAATCATCATCTTCAGAAAGGCAAAGGGCATCAGATGTGAGCTCCTTTCGTACCTGGAGAGAATGATCAAAATGATAAAGCAAATAGATAGATAGATAGATAGATAGATAGATAGATAGATACAAATATATATAAATATATATATGCACACACACATATACATCACACATATTTTTACATGTGTATTTACAGACACATACATATACCCACCTACATATATGTATATAAAAAGAGAAAGAGAGAGAGAGAGAGAGACAAAAGATTGCCTACTCAGCCCTTGTGAAAGCAGATTTCTAATATGGCCTAACTGAATCCTGGTGAAGGCAGGAGAGCCTTGAGAAAGCAGATCTGGGTTTCTGTTAGCTGTTTCTATGAATCTCCAAGGGTTAAATAAAGGAGTGTGTTGACTTTCCCTTACATTTAGAAGTCCACTTTTTTGTTTTTGACAAAAAGATTTACAGTAACAATTTTAACACCTGCCAACTTAAGGAATAAAAAGAGATGCCTTCATTTTCCTTAAAAGAAAAAGAAAAGTCTGTCTGAAGAATGAGAGCAGAGAGTTTACTTATCGCTTAAAAAAATCTTTTTAAAGTGAGGAACCCCCATTGTGAAAAAGAAAGCTTTGCCAATTTATCAGGCATTTTAGAGAAATCTTTAAGGATTTAAAGGAGAATAGGACTTGGAGAGATTTTTAAAAATGCTTCTTTGGAATCTTTCTCTTTCAATGTCTACATTTCACAGCTCCCTTATTCCTCCTTGTACTCTCTCAAACTGGGAATTGATTACTCCACTGCCTGACAGTCCTGTCAAGGGACCTGATGTTTTTATTTGACTAGAGAGATGCAAATAGAAAGGTGGGGAGAGAGAGGTATGAAAGAAAAGTCAGGAAGTTTGTACATGAAGAAGTTCTATGACCACAGAGTCAAAACCTCTTTTTAGAAAATCTTGCATGATCCTGAGATAGAAGTTACATTTGAGTAATATTTCTACAGCAAAAACAGGTACTGAAAGAAAGTCTTACATAGGCTTTCAAGAGTGTGGTGCCCCCAACATATGACTCTAGGGCAGTAGAGGAAGAAATTATTATGAAAATATCTCAGTTTTCCTGAATCTGTTTTGTTAGTAGCTCAAATACCACTTTCTTACCAAAGTAAAGATGTTAGGAAGATTTAAAAACAAGAAACAAACAAAAAATGATAACAGAAAATATTCTCTTCTGTAAAATTTCTTTCTATTAATATCTTATCTTAGTCTCCAGATGTATTCTGAATATACCAGGCTGATCTAATAGAAGTAAAGGGGGATAGTTGATTTACATCTGGCTCTTGTTCCAAAGGAGGCAAAAATACTTTGCTAGGGAAATGTGTGAGTGTGTGTGTATGTGTGTGTGTGTATGTACATGAACTCGTTGCTATGACCTAAAAATAACTGAGTGACTGCTAACTAATTTAAGTAGCATACAGTTGGAGCTCCAAGTAATTACAAAAGCATGTTGGGCCAAGAGGCCTGAGTGATTTGGGCATATCTTAGAATTATTTATTTATAATGGGATTTGCAAAAAAATGTGATTATAAATCCATCCAGCTGATGTCACACAGCTAAATAATGAGGGTATAAGGCTATAAAGCTTTACTTTTCTGGCCCCTTGTCAGACTGATGTATTTTTAGTTTGTGCTTTAGGAAACACACACACACACACACACACACACACAGGCAATCCAACTACAAAAATGTCAGGAGAGGGGGAATGAACTGAAAGCAGGAAGAATGGGCACATTCAGTATTATGAATGTTGAAAGACATTTTGGGTGATGAGACAAGAGACTACCTTGCCTCTTTATGGGGATGGGGGAGTGTGTGGAAATATGGAATATATACTGCTACTTGCTAAGTTATACTTTGTTGATGGTTATAGCATTTCACTTTCTTCTAGTTTAAACTAACAATCTGTTTTTTTTTCCCCTCTCCCCTCAAGAAGTAAGGAAGAAGCCTACCCTTTTCACCTATTCTTCCAACCTTCCATACAACCATTCATTCCTTTAGGGGCTACTTCCTTCCTTCCTTGTTATTCTAAGACCTTTGGGAGTTAGTTAATATCAAGGTCTCTAGTCAGTCTTGTAACTTTTTTGGGGGGGGGTATTTGATATATATTAAATGATAATTAAATACAGACTACATTTAGAGGATTTTTTTTAACTCTTCTCCAGTATTGTTGTCACTCCAGGATGAATATGGGAAGAGTCTATGTCCTAGCCTGATACCATTCTCTGCAAACTTTCATTAATCTTTGAGATTCTCACTTTCACATTCTAAAAATTGGTGCCTCATCCAGATGTACATGAAAATTGGAATTTAATTGGAATTTGGATCTAACATTTCTCATTTTCTCCAGGAATTACTTGTTCCTTAGAGTGAAAGAATGCTCTAATTGAGGCTGCTTATGTTTTTGCATGGGAGTCATGAAGAAAGAGAAAATGATTTAAAAGTGATTGAAAGGCAATGATTACTTAATTTTTAGTACTTTCAAGTATTTGGAGCTGTCGAACCTTTTGGTCCAAGAATAAGAGTGATCAGGCATCAGGCAACTATTATAGCCCCACCTCACTTCTTGTCTTCTTCCACAGGGTCAGAGGTCTATTGGAGGATTATAGACCTATATCTAGTCCAAGATATAGAGAGATATATGGAACCACTGAGTAAACATTAGCTCTCCTCATTTCCCAGTCCCTGTTAATGGCAAATGGCCAATTTGGTTTGGCTTAACTCATTGCTTTCCAGAAATGCTTCTGAGGGCAATAGCAGGTGCTAATTCAAATTAGGGGGAAAACCTATCCAGGTAAAACAATTCATTTGATTTTCTTCTTTGTGCATATAAAGTATTCAAGGGGAGGAAAAGAAATGTCAGGCTGGTGCAAGGACCTTTTGGCACTCTAGGCAGACACAAAACGGTTATGGAATCAAGTGTAAGTTTTGTTTGGTAATGAATTGCTTCCTTTGACAGAACCAGGCATGAGACTTCAGAGAGGAAGAAGTGATTTATTAGCCAAGGGTAGAGGCTAAGTTAGGGGAATTACTTATCTTTTATCTTCAGAATCATATAGGTTTCTGAAGGTTGCTAGAGATAGTTTCTTGAGGACAGTTTTTATTTCATATAGAATTTGATTCCTGCCAACTAGGCAGTTTTCCTAAGACTCTACATATGTGCTATTTTGGGGGGAGTATTATGGAACCCCAAAGTGGCATGCAAGTGGGAAATATGATAGAATACCGATATATGGAAAAAGTCAAATTTTTGACCATTTATAGATACTGCACTCTCCATTGGCTGGATCTCTATAGGCCTTAGTATTATGGAATTTCCTAATTGTTTGCAAAGATTTTATGTATAAAGCAATGTTGAGGGGTGAAGTAAGTATTTTGACCTTCTGGGAGGTCTGTCCTATTTTGTTCCTCAAATTCTTGCCTAGGAATGGTGATTTAAAATATTGTGGAATAAAGGAACGTGTGTGTGTGTGTGTGTGTGTGTGTGTGTGTGTGTGTGTGTGTGAGAAAAGTGTGTTGTTTGCATTTTATTGGACTTCTCAATTTCCAGCTAAAAGACAATAAAATTCAGGAGATCTACATTCAAATTCATTATTAATCAGGAGGGTTGTTTGTAGATTTCACTGGCAATTCGCAATAGATCTGTCCTCTGTTTGTAAGAATATTGAGTTTTTTGTACAATTAGCAGGACTTGTAAAATGTGTAAGAAATATGAACATAAATGCCTGACTCTGGTATCCAAGGTATTTTGATAAAGTTTTACCAATAGTAATGTTGAGAGCTTGGAGTCTCCAAAATTACGATTATTCTTAAGACAGGCTCATATGAAGTATAGATGCTTGTTGACTAATTGCTCCATCAACCTACTTTAGAGCTTTTTTTTTTTTTTGCTTTTTGCTGAGGCAATTGGGGTTAAGTGACTTGCCCAAGGTCACACAGCTAGGGAATGTTAAGTGTCTGAGACCAGATTTGAACTCAGGTTTTCCTGACTTCAGGGCTGGTGCTCTATCCACTGTGCCACCTAGCTGCCCCTACTTTAGAGCTTTTAATATGATAGCTATTATCGTGAGGTTCTGCCCTTGGTCATATTCTCCCTTTCTGAGCTTTCTCCCTTAATTATTACATATGATAAAAATTACTCACATTTATCTCTCCCCCTTTCTTTATGTATGTATCTGTCTCTTTGTCTCTTTCTGTTATCTCTTTGTCTCTCCTCTTTCTCCCCACTTCCCCTCTCCGGCTCTACTTGAATGACCTTCTGGAATTTCAAACCTAGACTGTCCAAACTTGAACTTAACCTCCCTCCCCCAATTATTATTCTTGTTGTTTACCCTATTTATGTTAAAAGACCTAGCATTCTCTCAGTTAACTATGCTTGAAAACTTCCCCTCCCCTTACATTTCACATCTTTTTGATTGATATGCCCTTTCCATTCTATTACAACATATCTAGCACATTGTATGAAGAGAAAGGTAACTGGGATCAATCATATTGCTCAGAGGTACCAACTATATGTCAGGTATTATGCAAAGTGCTGGGAATGCAAATAAAATGAAGCAATACCTACTTGCAAGGAGTTTATAGTCTAATAGGAGAGACAAAATGAACATATAAAAGTATATGAAGAACAAATATAAAGAGAATAAAGTTTTTAAATTTAAGGTAGCTTAAGAGGAAAGGAACTGGGAGTTTAGGGGGAAAGGCTTTATGTTGAAGTTGTGTTGCAGGATTAGACACCATGCTATCTCAAGATGATATCATGGAGAAAGGAAGACATGATCCTAGATGAGGGACTGGAAATGGAGAAAGTAAACACATGATTCTTGGCTTGACGAATTGTCACATAGAAGGACATTTTCTACTTGGGCCCAGAGGATAGAACTAGGAACAATAGATAGAAGATGTTGAGATGCAGATTGAGCTTCCATATAAATATAAACTTTCTAAGAATTTGAGCTTTCCATTAGTGGAATGGACTTCTTTAGATGTCTTGAAGCATTGCTTGAATGATCTTACCTATTGGTGATAATGTGAAAGGAAATTCTGTTCAGATACAAGCTGAATCAGCAGACTTCTGAGTTTTCTTTCAACTTTAACATTCTGTCTCCTCTCATTCTCATTGCTATCAACCTTGTCCAACTATCAGGAGATCCAATTACTTAGTACCTGGACTAATGAAAATAGTTTCTTTAAGTCAAATCCCTGTGTCATATTTCTTTCTCCTTTGATACATTCTTTCCTTTAATCACCTTAAAAGCATAGTAACATTGGTGATTTCACTTCATGCTCAGTCTTTCAATGGTTTCCAATCACCTGCTGAAAATAGGCTGAACTTTTAAAACTGGCATTTAAGGCTGATCCTATATAATCTGGTACCAGCCTGTTTTTTACAACCTTATCTTATGCTTCCCCTTTTCACATATTTTAGGGATCTGTCATGCTGAACTGTACATTTCACACTATTCTTTGTATTTTGAATGTACTTCTTTCCTCATACTAATCACTGGCGATTTCAATCCCGAACATCATTTTTAGACCCAGTTCAAATGCGAACTATTTCATGAAGCCTTTTCTATATTTGCTTCCCTTCCTACTAGTTGGAAATTGTATTTTCCCATTCTCTAGAAGATATCTAGCACATTCTATTTTGTATTAATTATTTGTGTGCATTCAAATTATTTATGCTAGTAGATAACTCAAGTTCCAGACGGCAGAGCTTGTGTCTTATTTATCTTTGTGGTGTATCTTGTTTTAAATGGATTTTCATGATGCTTAAATATATTAGGGTTGGTTGGTCCTCCCCTTTCAGTTCTGAATTTTAACCCAAGTTATTATTTTCTTGGGATGTCAGTGACCTGTTATACTTCTTCCTTGGAGACCCACAATCAAAAGATATCATCATGTTCCTGTTTGCTTTCTCTTTCATTTTTTTGTTCCCCCTAGCATTGAGTCTATACTGATCTTATTTAAGAAGTGGGTCATGACCTGGATATGAAGCTGTCCTCCGAGGTTCATGTTTGCATAGAGTTTTTTTATCTTCCCTTTTAAGAAGCATGTCCTTATTCTGTGCTTACATCTTGAAAAATTAATTCATTTTTCTTTACTGGGCATTGCACTAAACTAAAACTTCAACTGGTAACAAGTTAAAGACTTATCTCTGGTTAAGAAAGAGCATCAGTAAATCTCTTATGTTATATGGTGAAAGCTTATGATTTAAATTCATTCAGAATTTTTGATTATTCAACATAGTCCACCTGTGAGAGGAGATTTTGTTAAGCAACATTTGTTCGAACATGATTATAGAGACAAGGGCTAGGTGGTTACTAAGTGAGATTAAAAAACAAACAAACCAAGAACCTCTAGCCTTATTCATATTTAATGTTCTAATTACTGATGACTTTTGATCTCAGAGAAACTGCCATAAGGTGAAAAGAGCATACTGATTAGGGAGTCAAAGGATTCTAATTTAAATTCTGCCTTAACATCCCTTGTCTTCCAGTTTTCATCATCTGCAAAATGAGGAAGTTGAACAGTGAAAGTTTCTGAGATCATTTAAAGCTCTAGAGCTCTGACTTAATTTGCTGTTAATTTTTAAAGTAATAGAAAAACAACAGAATCGCCATCACTTTCACTTTAAAATCATCTCTACTTCTATTACTTGCATTAAAAAAAATTTATTTTTGTCCAGCTCCATAATGACTGAATTAGGAACATTCATTTAATCTATCCACTATTTTCTTTTTGCAAATTCTAATCAATACATTTTCTTTTCATAGTCTCAAGTCTGTCATCAGATTTCTACAGGTGTTTGACAGTCTTCCTGGAGCCTATGAGAAAACTCTTAGCATCATTCTTTCATGTTTGCATCATAGTTCATTACTTAGAACTTGGCAAACCAAGCCACTGTTTGCTAGCAATGAGGAATTTGTTTATCCTTTTTTTAAGGAAAGGATCTTTGAACCTACATCTCAGTTAAAGAAATATGTGTATGCCTTGCATTATTATAGATAAAAACTATCCTTCTGTGATATGTTTCAGATAATGTGGGTGGGCCCTTAAGAGTGGTCAAAAGATTTGCATTAGTTTTGTGGGGCTCTAATTATTGCATTGACAAGTAAAGCTCTGGAAACTTCAAAAACTTGAACTTAAGAGGCAAAACCATCCCTGATTCTTTTAAAATTATGCATTATTTTGTTCTTTGTTTTTTGCTCATCTGATATTTAGACTTGGAAAGGACTTTGGGGGTTATGTAGTCTAATCCTTTCAGTTTAACCATGGCTAAAGTGTTATAGCAAAGTGAGTCCTTGAACTCAATTCCTATTCTAAGCCAAATCTCCTTCCAATTGTCACTCTAGTTTAAAGCTATTAACAATCCTTTCCCCTTCCTAACTATCCAACATTATTAAATATGATCACCCTTCATCGGCACAGTGTTCCAACCAAACTTGATTTCCTTCTCTCTCTCCTATAACCCTTTTTCTTCTATCTTTTTTTGTGTCTTAGCATGGGTTGACTCTCATAACTAGAATGCACTTCGTCTTCATTATGCTTTGGAGCCCCTAGCCATGTTCTATATGAAGCCTTTCCTGATTCTTCTCCTTCCACCACAGCAGCTAATGCCTTTAATCAAAATTATATATTTTAGCAATATGTGCACATATATCTCTCCTTTCTAGGTTATTTGGGAGAGCAAGGATTGGTTTTTTTTGTTTTGTTTTGTTTTTTTGCTTTTTGCTGAGGCAATTGAGATTAAATGACTTGCCCAGGGTCACACAGCTAAGAAATATTAAGTGTTTGAGATCAAATTTGAACTCAGGTTTTCCTGACTTCAGGGCTGGTGCTCTATCCACTGCGCCATCTAGCTGCCCCGCAAGGATTGTTTTGTTTTTCTTTTTTCATGCTTACCAGCTAGCACAATACTTGGCACATAGTAGGTACTTAATGCTTATAGATTGTTCCATTTCATGCCCTTACCAGCCCAGTGGAAGTAGGTATAGGTGCTATAGCTATATTACACATCTTCCCCTCAACTCATGAATCTTTTACAGATAACAATATTGAGACTCAGGTTAAATGAAGCTTTCCTGTGGTCTGACAGATAATACATGGCAGAGCCAGTTCATAAATTGAATCTCTTGCTATAAATTTGAGTTTATATGATTTTATACCACAGGTGTTAAGAAAACAGTTAGCATTTTATTTTGTAAGTTTAGATTCTTAAAGGATTCTCTGATCTTATTGGTACAAGCACACTATCCACTAAAAGGTTACAGCTTCTCTATGTCCTCTCATCCTGTGGCATTTCTTGTCCATGTCCATGTATAAATCCCTCCACACATGGTAGGTCCTCAGAATCATATAATCTTAGAACCTCAGAGGTCACTTAGTATAATCTTTTACCTAGACTCTATCATTCACCTAACTTGGTAACCTAGCTTTTACTTAAAGACTTCTTCTAGAATGTCTTGGATACTGGTACAGCTATCTTGTATAAAGTGTCCCTTCCCACTATCACATGCTTCCTTTCCTATTTTCTACCTATGGGTCCCCCAGCCTCATTGGTACTAGAGTGTCAAGCCCTGCCATTTGTTGCTATGGACAGACCTAGACCGTAGGGAGGAGAGAGCAAAGAAAAAGACAAGAGGTAGGCAACTGAGAGATAATAAAAGTCATATAGGGAAGGGAGTTGTAAAATTTTGTTCAACTTTTTCAACTCTTATTTTAGTTTCATTTGACTCTTTGAGAGTTTTCTTGGCAAAAGACATTGGAGTGGTTGACCATTCCTTCTTGAGCTCATTTTACAGATGCAGAAGCTGAGATAGTAAACAGATTAAGTGACTTGCCCAGGGTAACCCAGCTCATAAATATTGAGGCCAGATTTGAACTCAGGAAGCTTCCTGACTCCAGTCCCAACCCTCTGCCTACTACATCACTTACCCATGATGGAATACTAACAATATTGTCTCCACTGTTACAATTGGCTGCTCCTGTCTGAATTATCCTTACAAATTCATTATCAAGGTAAATTGATTTCTTGTAATTATTCACTACAATTTCTCAATGTCACTTGAACAAAGATTGATTGAACACTGGTTCCATACAAAGAACTCTACTAGGCACTGGAAATACAAAGATAAATAGAAAACAGGTCTTGTTCTCAATGAGCTTACATTGGAATTAGGATTGTGGTATAGAAAGAGATGTGTGAAACTATCGTCATGTAAGGAATTGCAAAGGAGAGGCCCAGGAAAAGCTCTATGAGAAATTTTCAGGACAAAGAGTTTTATTATTATTCAGGCTAAGGGATCTAGGAAGGCTTCATGAATGAGTAGACAATGAAGATAGGCATTAAAGGAAGCTAGGGATTTTTTTTACTGGTAGAATAGAGATCAGTAGCAGGGAACTGGATTCTAATTGTGATTTGGGAGTAGCAAAGGGAGTGTGTGTTTAGAGTGCGTTAAGACTTCATGACAACAAAAAGCAGGATGGTAAGGAAGGAAGGATTTTCAGTCCAAGAGACTGGAACATAAGAGTATGTGATGAGTAGTGTGTTAAGATTGGAAAGGATCTTGAAATTATTAGGACCTCAGGAATTTTATTCAAGAGTCAAAGGAAAAACCAAGGAAAGTTTTGGATATGAGGATTGACATGATTAAAATTGTATATTATGATAGTAATTGGCAGCAAAGTGAAGGAGAGATTAGAAAGAGATCACCTGGATTCTCTGACATAGATCAGGAGCAGTAAGGACTGAAATGGAGAGTGTCCCCCATGGTATGAGAAAGACATATTTTACCTGAACTTTGTCTCTCCCCTAGTATGCTTGTCACAGTGCTTTACACATAGGTATTTAATAATAAATGTGGAAAGGCCATAGAAAATCTAGACACAGTATAAAAGACTCTGCAGTGCTGCAGAAAGAATATTGGATTTGGATGGAAGAGCTTGGATTGAATTTTGACCCCTTTTTTTCCCCCTTTCTTAGTTATGGGTTTGCTGAGGTCCCTTGCCAATTCTGTTATTTTATGAAATTTCATAAAAAGGTGGTGGGTCATCTCTTTTGATGTCAAACTTAAGGGCTAGGTGTTACTAACTCCCCTGAGTGATATGAAGATATCAAGGTGATGGATTTATTATAATGAAGTTCCTCCTAAAAAAATCTTAGAACTATTCACTCTAGAAGGGATGACATGATTAAAGCCTATAATTTCTTGAATGGCATGAGGGAGGACAGGGACTGGGAGCTAGGGGATACCCATTTATACATAAAACAGAATTTTAGGGCAAAATAAAAGGAAATATGGATTTGCAAAGCAGGTAGTAAATATATGAACCTCATTGCCCCAAGAGGGGCAATGTAGAGGTGTAGAGGTTGAAACTAAGTTGCTTAAAAAATAAAATAAATTTAATAATGTTTAAAGGCATGAATAAAAATCCCACAACTAGTTATTCTCCTTGCACTCTTATAAATTCAGTAGATTGTTCTAAACCTCTACAAAAAAGTGGAACTGCTAGTATAATGAGGAGGAATTTATGATGAGGACTGAGAGAATAGTGCATACTTTTTCATTCTTGACCCCTTTTTGCCAGAGAAATTTTTATGCTAGTCTAGATATGTAGGTATATAAAATAGGTATACAAATCAAACATTTACTGATGATAAATCATAAAGGAACTTATTTTAAAATAATTCTTTAGTGTATACATATAATTTTTACCATTTATTAATGATGAAAGCAAATTTGTATACTAATGAGATGGATGTACCTGTTTAGTTTTACATACAGAATTAAATCTTGGTGAAATATTTAATGCTTTTTATTATTGTCAAATTTTTCATGATCCCATATGAGTTGTGACCCACAGTTTAAGAAGCTTTGCTCTTTGAACTTGTCTTTCCCTCTGAACAATTCATTCTATTTTTTGAAACATTTTCAAAATTTTATTTATTTTAATACACATTGCTTTATGAATCATATTGGGAGAAAAAAATCAGAACAAAAGGGAAAAGTCATGGGAGAGAGAAAAAAAACAGAAAAATGAAATGAATATAGCATGTGTTGATTTATATCCAATCTCCATAGTTCTCTTTCTGGGAGCAGATGCCATTTTCTGTCCAAAGCTTATTGGGATTGCTTTGGATCACTGAACCACTGAGAAGAACCAAGTCTTTCATAGTTGATCATCACACATTCTTGCTGTTATTATAGATATTGCATTTTGGTTTTGCTTATTTCACTCAGCATCAGTTTGCATAAATCTTTCCAGGTCTTTCTAAAATCAGCTTGTTCATCATTTTATAAAATAATATACCACAGTTTATTCAGCCATCTGAATTGAAGGGCATCTACTCATTTTCCAATTCTTTGTTACCACAAAAAGGACTGCTACAAACATTTTTGCACATGTAGGTCCTTTTCCCTCCTTTATGATTTCCTTGGGATCTAAAGTATTTATAAATGAGAAATCACTTAGTTTGTAAACCTGAGTTATTTTAAAACCAGCAGATTTTGTAGATGAGAATACACAGCCAGATTACATTGCCGAGTGATTACTAGATAATTTAGCATGCTCTTAGCCTACCTCTTTGTATTATAACGTACTCTCCTCATCAGACAAAAAGTATATTTCCTCCTCTTTACACCCAAAACATTGATTATACTCATTGTTGGAAAGTAATTTGAGGTCACTGAAAAAGCAGCAATCTCCTTACTGTGGCTAGATTTGAAATAAGACCTGGATTCCAAATTATCACTGTACCACATTTTACTACCTACTGACTTTTTGGACAGGTGTAACTTAAGTTCTCTGGGTCTTAGGTTCAGGAGATTAGACAAGATCACTTCTAGGGTCTCTTCTAGCTATCCCACCATGCTTATCAAGTGAAAGGGGAAGAAAAGAGAGTAATCTGCATGCTCTTGATGGGTATTTTTTTTTAAGAGACCTAGAAAACTTTATCATCTTGACTAGTTTGATTAGATAACTATGTATGAAGAAATGCCATGATGCAAAAGGAATGTAATCTTAGGAAACCTTAGACAATTACTATCTAGGCTATTTAGGCTCTTGAGGCCTAAAACCTCAAAATGAATTTTCTTTGTTTAATAATAGTAGCCAATAGCTAGCTTTTATCTAGCACTTTGAGATTTACAGAGCACTTTTTCATGTTTTCTCATTTGACCCTTACAACAACCTTGGGAGGTAGGAACTATTATTATTCATATTTTACAGATGAGGAAACTGAGGTAGATAGCAGCTAAATGTCTTGCCCAGAGTCACACAGCTAGGAAGTTTGTGAGGCTGAATTTGAATTCCAATCTTCCTCTATGTCACCTTAGTAACCTTAAATTTTAAAATGCCTGCCTTCCATTTCTGGATGGTGTAAATCCTAATCAGTCAAATATCTAGGGTACCTAGATGGTGCAGCAGATAGAGCACTGTGCCTGGAGTCAGGAGACCAGAGTTCAAGTCCAACTTATTATTAACTGTGAGAACCTGGGCAAGTCACAACTCTGTTTGCCTCAATTTCCTCATCTGTAAAATGAACTGAAGAAAGAAATGGTGAACTTCTCTAGGATCTTTGCCAAGAAAACTCCAAATGCAGTCACAAAGAGTTTGGCACATTTGAAATAGTTGAACAACAACATTTCCAGTAACCAGGAATTGTGAGTTACTGCTTTTTTAGGGGAGAGGGGGCAGCCAGGTAGTGCAGTGAATAGAGTGCTGGACTTGGAATCAGTATTTGAATCCTGCCTCAGGTACTTAGTAGTAATCATGGTCTCTAGTCACTTAACCCTTTCATTTCCTCATTTGTAAAATGAGCATCTTGCCAAGAAATCCTCAAACAGGATCATGAAGAGTCAGACATGACTGAAAAACTACTTAACAACAGTTCCAAACCATCCATCCCTTTTTTTCTTTCTTTTTATTTGCTACTTCTCTCTTGATTTCTGATCCCAGATTATTTCAAAGATAGGACAAACTATTCATTTAGTACATTTGTGTGGGGTTCAGGGAGGGAAAATGAAAGGCAGCATGAAAGAATCAAAACCTTTTTGTTTTTGGTTAGAATATGACTGGATGTGAATTCTGCCTCTGTGACATTTACCATTTGTGTGGATCATGTGCAAGTTACCTCCTCCCCCTGGACCTCAGTTTTCTTCATCCATAGATTTCTTCATCTATAAAAAAGGGGATATTCTGTGCTGCTTAACTCCCAAGGTGATTGTAAGAATCAAATAAGCTAAGATAAATACATTTTGTAAACATTAAGGAAGTATAGTCTCTAATGATAATGAAAATAATAATTTAAAATTTTCCTCCATTTCATTGTTTTACCAATATATAAACCAGAGAATTTGCTGTGACCAAGTCTTGAAGTCCTGACTTAGAAGTCATAAGATTCTTTCTTTAAAATCTTTGATATGATAAAGAACTTCTGAGGTTGTCTAGTTTAAACCTCTCATTTCAGAGATGAGAAAACAGAAGCTTGAAGAGGTCCAATGATTGGATTTTTCAGTGTCCCAAAGAGGCAAAAAATGGCAAAGCCAGGATTTGACACTCGGTCCCCTGACTCAAATCAAGAGCTCTGCTTGTTGGCTCATACTTCTCCATGAAAGGTGAAAGCTGATAACTGGCATGCAAAGCCAGCCGAAGTCCTGTCAGAGAATGGCCTGGGTAGAAGGAACAAAAGCTTTTCCTTGAACAAATAACGGATCACTCCCAACTTCTGTTCCTAGTTCATGTTGGCCTTCACTGATAGAAGCTTAATATGGTGTGTATGTTGGGGGAGGGTGGAGAGTAGTGTGGTAGTGGGGTGTGTGTGTGTGTGTGTGTGTGTGTGTGTGTGTGTGTGTGTGTGTGTGT